>JADMNL010000033.1:74705000-74940000 GCA_016271365.2 Neoceratodus forsteri
AATGTCACTCCTGGGGTGGGTTGAAGCACGAGGTGAAGCCAAGTGCTTCCACCACCCCAGGAGTGACGTTATTACACAATAACACACACCTTGGAGTGCCTTATTGCAATTGTACAATGGCTCGATGTTATACAAAATAAAAAAAAATTTAAGAAAGGTTTTAGTAGATTTTTAGTGTGGCAATATATCTTTGTTTCTGAAAAAAAGAATGAGGGCAGCCATGATGTGCACAAATCCAGAAAGCCAGTGTGATGAAAATGGTATTCTGCAAGGAAAACAGGCAGACAAAATGGCAGAATATTATTAATTCTGAGCCCCAATAAGCACAAACACATCTGAGTTTCTGCAAACTATGGGATATCTCCTTCCCTTGAAGCTAATTCTAAATTCAGTTATATTGAGACAAATGCAGTCTTTTTTTATAATTAACTATGCTTTTGTCATCTCTGGGCTTCACTTGCCGCCATCAGTCTTCTCCAGTGATCACCACGGCATCGCCCCAACACCTGCAATCTCAGGACAAAGCTGCAGTATTTGCTAGTCACCATGTAGTTTTTTTTTACAGCAATAATGTTTTCTGGCCAAAATATACACATTGCCATTTTTCTTTTCATTCCTGAATGAAGATATAGGATTTTGAAGTTTTAAAACTTCCTGTAATCATGCCATGCCTCCTATGAAAAAATTAAAAATCCTGGTACATATGATGTTTTCGATCAGAAACGTGGTAGTACCATCCTACTACAGCCACAGCGTCAGCCTCGTATGAACATTCAACAAGTGACCTCAGTGGAAGAGATTTCTTTTTTTTAAATTGTAAGTAACAGCCATCTTTAGGACTTGGGTCATTACTTACAACATTAGCTTTAAAAGCTGTTTTAAAAAGATCTGAGAAATTTAAAATTACACTGAGGATGAATCTACGGATAAAATATATTTTTGTTAACATTTATTTGATTAATTTAAATGTAACTGTGGAATCTATTTTGTATGAAATTTAGTTGTCTGTATAAATTACAGTATTTCAGTACTTTTTTACATGCTTTGGCCCAGTTAGAGACTGAAAAGGGGCATTTGATCCATTGCTCCTACCCACTAAACAGGTTTCAACAAACAAAATTAATAGAAGCACTATATGTATATATTTTTTTGTTATTTCTGTTTTACCTCCTTGGCCATCTGGTCCGCTCACCTGTCATCACATCCTCTTGAGGATTCCAGCCGCTGTCCGCCTCTACCACAACCAGCCCGGCACCCTACTCCAGTAGATTTACCCCCCACAGTGGGGCTGCAGGGAGCCCACTAACTCCCCACAGAACATGGATCCACACAGGTGCCACGCAACCATGGCAGAACCCGCAGATGGCCATCAAGCCACTCAAACAGGCGCCATCCCTTTTTCTTTGTTACTTCCCCCAGAGCCGAGGATGTGCAGTGATGCCGATGGAAGGGAGCATGCAAGCGTCCACATGCGCAACCTCCAGATGTCTGCCCCCAGCTTCTCTCCTGTGTACAGTGGAACCTGTTGTCCCCCCAGCTTCCGCCAGGAGGCAATTCTGTGCCGACTGTCATGGAACCCCTTCCCCGGAGAAGGAGAGCAGTCATTCAGATGTGCAAGCCTTCTCCTCCCCGCCAACCCCTGGTGACCTGTGCTCATTCCTGAACACCGGTCGCCGGCATGGTGTAAGGTGTGGTATCCAGTGCCTCAGCCTTCAGCGCCATTGGGCCAGCTCATATAAGCACCAACTGATGAGAATTGTTGCTGACTAACAAATACTGCTGCTTTAATTTGCATCTAATTCTAAACTCAATATATTATACTGAGTCAAGTGCACTTATTTAATATGAAAATCTTGAACCAGTTCAAACGCTCTCTACAGGAGTTACTTCTTGAACAAGCTTGCTGTACTTGTATATAAGCTGATCTGCATGCTGTGTGTTCTTGCACTGTGTTCCTTTGTATGGTTTCATACTATTTGCTTTGTACTGACTCTGTAATCAGTCTAGACTTGTATATAACTTGATCTGCATGCTGTATGTTCTTGTGATGTGTTCCTTTGTATGGGCTCCTATTATGAGCTTTGTACTGACTCTGTAACCAAATTTGATGTGGAACTTTCGAGAAAGAGCACTTGTATTGAAAGGTAGATTTCCTAGTAACAAGAAATAAATAAAATTATTTAAGCAAGTAAAAACCAATGCCATGCTCCTCTGAGTGGCATTTGGGGTGTTGGGACACACTGGATGCAGTGTGTTTCTCATATCAGCCACACACCTGTAGTACCTCTACAAAATAATTAAAAAAAAAAGAATACAAAAATGTGATTACAATTCAGTGGATGAGCCAGGGTTGAGACTGCTATGTCGTTAGTCCTATTGTTTTTTATCAGATACTATATTTATAGTCAGTTAAATATTCATTGACACTCCGCTCTGCAGTTTTCTCAACAAACAGAAGAACCTACTGGAAAGTGCTGTTTTTGTCAGATTGGCTGGGTTATACGTTGATGACATAACAGAAGGTTCTGCTTAGTCCAGTGGTGTCATGTATTGCTATTTCAACAAGACAATGTAAAACTTACATTTTTAAACTAATAAGCTACACCGGCTCTCGCTAGGGGCACTCCACTGAGCGGGAGGTTCCCAATACCTGCAGGCCTTGCTGGTGCCTACTATCAGCTGTGCAGGTGCTGTATAATATCAAATTCCTTTATTTTAATTTTTTACCAATGAGGGAGGCACAGCTCTCTAAGAGATTTAACCCAAGTCTGTTTCAAAAGAACACAAACTATTTCTCATCCTAAGAAAGAACTTTAAAAGTAAGGAGCGACGCTAAAAAATAGCGTGCAAGGTCTAGTTCATTTGAAAATCCTATTTCTGCCTGTTTAATTAGAGTTACAGGGCCGGATTTTCAATGGCCCGATGCAAGCTGCGACAATGGCAGCTTGTGCCGAGTGCGGTGCACCCAGGACCCTGTGCCCAAATTTTTAATTTACAGGGTCCCAGTGCCTAAGTCCAGTGGCCTGCGGCAAAGGGGGTGCCGCACCGGATGAATGATATACCCATCCGGAATGCCACAATGGCTGCGAGGAGTCCACAGCACCCACAGACAGGGACTGGCAACCAGGCACTGCCCCCCAACACCACCGCACCACCGGCACTGGTGCCGCATCACTATTCAGTACCCTGGTGGGCTAGTGCCCCCCCGTTACCCATCTCAGCACTCCCACCCCCTCCCATACCCGATCCGGCGCCAGCACTGCCCTCGAGCATGCCGCAGCCAGCCACAAATGGGCAGTCCGTATGGCGTACTGTATACTGTATACAGTACACCCACTGACAGCTCATTCGGCGGCCAGCCGTGGCGGTGTGTGGAGGGCAGTGCCGGTCACTGGATCGGGATATAGGAAGGGGGTGGGAGTGCTGCGATGGGTACCACAGGGGGGTGGCAGGATGCAGAGACATGGGTGTCAGGGACCATGATGGGAGTGAGGGGGACCACTAGACCACCAGGGATCGCCCACCAGGGATGGATCGGGGTGGGCCACATGGTGGCATGTACAGGGTGACCCCACCGGGAGCTGTCTAAGTCCCCTTAGACGAGCCCCTCACTGGTCTAAGGGTACTTGGCACTTGGTTCCAGGGGGGTCTTTCAAAATCTGGATCCAAGGGCTGTGGCAGTCAGGGTCTGCCACAAGCCCCCAGTGCCATGCTGCAGCCACTTAAGTGGCACACGGATGGTGCTAGCACACTTTGGTGCAGGCAGCCTGCTGGGTGACACAGGCTGCTTTTCAAATTCCCACTTGGCACAGCCCTTGGCACAAGGTGCCCTGGCATCAGACCTGTTTGATGCAAGCACCTTGCATCAATCTAAGGCCTTTGAAAATCCGTCCCACAGTATATAGCATGCCTTGGTCCTACAACAGCTGCCTACACTAGATAATCAGATAGAGAGCAGGGGTTCAAGCCTGGTACATAGCTGCACTTATTTTAACAATATTTAGTTGTAGAATATCCCAAGCAACAACTCTGACAAGTCGGTACTTTAAAATCTGTGTTTGAAAAGAAAGTAGTCTTAGTCTAAATATGATCCACCTCCTCTTCCATATTCAATATCTTCCATGTGCTCCCAAATTGCCACCACTTCTTTTTACAATATGCTTCCAAATTTAAGGCAATCAAATTTCTGCTGCATCTTAATCAGGGGTGGGTCTGAAGCCCCCCAAACTATTTTTTTTCTTAAATTATCTTACTGTTCAAGATCAATAACATTTTTAATGAGCCAAGACCTCACCCCTGCATTTTTGGTCCAGAGCCTCCCCTGGGCTTAATGCTTGCATTCCACCATGAAAGCATATCACCAATAGCCGTACCCATGCTCATTTGCAATTTAATAAGTAGTAGAAAACTAAGTAAAACAAAATGAGACATGAGTAGCTCCTAATTAACTGTCTAATGCACACTGATTCAGAAAAGTAAGGTATGCATAATTGTTGTAACAAAGCAATAGGCAAATTGTCCTTTTCATAGGAAGACTGAACAGGAACAAGTTTAAAGACACAGTAGTACAAAGTAATATTTCTTTTGTAAGTAATTTGTTTATTCTTGTAGAGCAAGAAAAGCATTGCCCAGTTGAGCTGTGGCTCATTTACAATACAGTCCATCATTCATACATTCATACACACAGATTCAGTCTAAAGATATGTCATAAAAGAAAACATAATTCATGATAGTATACATATTTGAAATCTGTAAGATACAAAAACTAGATAACTAATACATAAACAGACTTGTTTACATAATGTATGGAATAGTTCACTAAAAGGGGAAAAAGTCCCAAAACTGCTTTTCTCTACAGTTTAAATAAAGATATAGCCTTGAATTACCTGTTTTCTGGGTGTTCTGTCCCCCTTTTTTGTAGGTACCCTTTTTCTTTGCAGGTACAGCACCTTTTTGGTAGAGGAGCCTCACTGACAAATCATAATTTTATTGAATTCCATGAAACTTTTTTAAAAATAGTACTGCTATTTCCATCCTTAGGATCATGTGTTGAGCTGTCTTCGGGTAATTAATCTCTAGGTGGTATCAATGTTGCTGTTCATTAACAACTACATGTCAAAAACTGGATATAAATTTTGGAGGGGAAGCATCATTTTTTTGGGGGGAGGAATATTGCTTGCCACTTCTGCTGCAACATGCGAATCTGGAATGCGCAAATCTACATACAGTATAATATGCACAGTGGTTTAAATGGGAGGGCTTGGAGACAGGCGTTCATCTGCTCACACCAAATTCACACTCTGTGGCAGGCTGCAGGTCATGTCTGCCATGGAGGTTAGGCACTTGGTGCAGGCTTCCCAGTATCCCCACCAAAAATATATGAAATAATGCCTGCCCATCAGCAAACCATTAGCACAACCACTCATGATGCCAGCGACCTGGGTTCAGAAGTGGACCTCGATCATCAAAAGCCAGTTGAGTGGAAAACGATTAAGCATCCCAGAGGACACGCTCCTCTTCCAGCAAGGAAGGGTCACTGTCCTCATGCAACACTGCCACATGGGTGACCACAGGTGGCAGTACAGCTGAGGACATGGGGTAGGGATGATGCATGGCCAGACTCCAGCATTACATCAGCTCAGCATGCACATGTGCCTTGGTTGCCTTGAGTGAGCTGGTGTCACTCAGGGTCAGGAAGAAACTTAGGGAATGCCTCAGCCATGCAGGGTAACTTACCACCTGCCTCACAGGCCCTGCACCACTGATTGTGGTGTCTCCTCTCCAGAGTACTGCCTTGAAGTTGACTCAGTGGGTCTCGTTAGCCCTCCATGGACTATGATGAAAAAAAAGTGCCATAGGGGATAAGCCACAGGGGTAGGGTGAAGAAGGAGAGGTGTGTCCCAGATATGATAATGTCAGCATTGGGGGTTAGACAGATAGGAGAAGGGGGCCAGCTAGTGAGAAAGGGGACAAATAGAGATTATAAAAAATATATGTATATTAAAATGCAAGCGCCTAGGACCACAAAGATCCTGCTGGAAGAACACAAATGGTCAAAGACAGACAAAAGAAACAAAAATCACTGCACTTAGGTGGAAAAATATTGGCATTTTTATTTATGTATTTATTTATTTACTTATTTATTTATATATTTCAACATACAATGCTCATCTACTGTGATATGGACAGGGTTCCCTAATATTTTGCCCCAAAGCAAGGTTTTCCACAGAAACATAGAATTTGTTCACAGAAAAGGATTGCTTTTAAAAGATGCAACTATGCTATGTGTAATTTTATTTTACTTTGTAACTTTTCCACCTCTAGATCCCTGTGGCATTGGTAATGACAGAGGCAGCCGGTCATGGTAGAATACAATCAGACAGCATTCCACGTCTCATACTTCATCATCATTGGCTTTCCAGGACTCCAGGACTGGCCATCACGAACCATCCTCTTCTCTGTGTTCCTTGTGATGTACACAGCCACGCTCTTGGAAAACCTCATATTTATAGTCATCATTAAAGCAGATGAAAGGCTGCGCTCCCCTATGTATATTTTTATCTTCAACCTAGCCCTCCTAGACTTGTCTATCCCTTCAGTGACTGTTCCAAAAATGTTGTACTATTTAGTGACCGGTGACAAATACATAGGCTTTGGCTTCTGTGTTGTCCAGATGACTTTATTCAGAATTTTCAATACCACAGAGGGTTTGATTCTGGCAGTCATGGCATATGACCATTACCAAGCCATATGCAACCCACTTCATTATCACTCTGTAATGACCAGCAAGTATGCCACCAGATTATCTGTTTACTGTTGGACAGTAGCAGTTGCTACCGTAGCCCCTTCTATTTACTTCATTCTCATTACACCTTTGTGTGGACACAATTTGATTTTAAATTTTTTCTGTGAATATGCCTCCATAGCAGCACTGGCATGTGCTGACACAAGATTGCATTCTGCCATTAGCTTATCCTTAGGTCTGATTTCCATATTTGCCACATTGGTTTTTGTTGTCTTTTCATACACCAAAATCCTTCTGTCTGTGCTGACTATTGCTTCCTCAGAAGAGCGCTGGAAAGCCTTTTCAACCTGTGCCAGCCACCTGTTTGTCATTGCTGTGTTCATGGTGGTAATGGCTTTTGTTGCTATCTCTTCTAGAGTGCCAGGGATTTCTGATGATGCTGTAATACTGGCAGGTGTAGTACAGAATATTCTTCCACCACTGGCCAACCCCATAATTTATAGCCTAAAAACAAAAGAGATCAGATCTAGCTTCATGAAACTTGTAAAAAGAAATTTAATCACAGTATATGATCATTAAAACCGAATACACTATTCCTCAACATACATATGTGTAGATAGATAGATAGATAGATAGATAGATAGATAGATAGATAGATAGACAGACAGACAGAGTCCTCTTACTGTATATTCACATTGTTTGGGATAGCAATATTAACGCATACATCTGAAATAGCATATATGCAGAAAATGAACACACATTTTAAAAGTCTGCTGGAAAGCACATTTAGCGGGACAGTAATTAACTATCTTAATTTTTTTACCAGACATGGAAGGCCTATCAAGCAGTTGCACCTCATGTTCAGTGGACGGCACACTTTTCTTGGTTTTCTCAACTGTTTGGCAGGCAGCATAGAGATTGTACAGGACTCCTCATACCTTTAAGCAGAACCTACAACATCAGTATGCACCTAATGCTCTTAAATTTGAGCAATTAAGACCTCAGTCAGGTCAGAATACCTGGAAATCATATATAACTCAAACTGTCAATGCATACAACCAACAAAAATAAACAGTATAGTAAAGAAAATGCATGTATATCCAACTGTATACTGTACATCAGAGTTGCATACAGGTGGAATTTTATACATGACATTCTATAGGCCTAATTCAAATCTGATTTATATTTTTGGAGTGATCTGTAACCACAGGAAGCCATGAATGGTGCCACTGGAATCATGGATAGCAAGGACAATAGCAGGTATATTTTTGCTAGGTCCATGCTATCTTTAACTGACTGTAGTTAGTTATTTTTTGTTGACCAGGGTAAGTTCACTGGCATACAAAGATCACATTTTTAGGTAAGACCCTGGCTTCAGTAAGAAGCACATATAAAATATGTATGTGGATCATTCTTCACTAACGTTATGTCATTTAATATCTAGTACAAAATCACTCCGATGGTCAAAAATTACAAGATAAATTAGACTGACTCATAGACTGGACTAAAATAATAAAATGGTGTTTAATACATCAAAATGTAAAGTGATGCCCTTCGGTGTAAAAAATCCTAAGTATGTATATAAATTAAATAATCAAATACTGGAGACAACTACTGAGGAAAGGGACTTGGGAATAACTATCTCTGACATACTAACTTCAGATAGACATATTAATATGTTCTGGGACTGTCCCTTTGTCCAAGTCCTCTGGATGGAAATCCATCAGAAAGCTGACCCACTGTTAGGTCTAGGGGATCTGTTTACACCAGAGATTTGTCTCATAGGGAATTATTCCAAGATACAGGTTAGAATGCATAGCTATCATATGGCAATGATCTCACTAACACTTAAGAAGCTTGTCTTAAGGCACTGGATTGATGCTCAAAAGCTTTCTTATATAGAATGGCTCCAAGACCTTTTGTTTAACTTGCGGGTGGAACAATTTAGAACATCTCCGGGCCACTTCCCTTCCAGATATAAAAAGATATGGGCCAGGATGCACGCTGTCTATATGTTTTAAGCTGGAGTTCCCTTTGCTCAATGATTTCTGAGGTCTGAGCTGTGCTTATGGCAGAGGATGGTCATTTACTGTCCATGGCATCAATCCAAAGCATTTTCTTGTTATGCTTCTGTTTTTAGAAAAAGTGGAGTGAATATGCATCCATGCCGAGGT
This sequence comes from Neoceratodus forsteri, assembly GCA_016271365.2. Lineage (NCBI taxonomy): Eukaryota > Metazoa > Chordata > Ceratodontiformes > Ceratodontidae > Neoceratodus > Neoceratodus forsteri. The sequence continues at coordinate 74,713,920 of JADMNL010000033.1, forward strand.
GGGGAGGGTTGGGAGGGAGAGGGAGAGGGACTGTTTTAAAAGGGTGGGGGAAGGTAAACATTTTGGGGTGGGTTATAAGGGGTGAGGACATGTCACTGTATTTCCCATGCTTGTATTCTTGCCTGTATGGGTACTCATGTTACTCTGTTTATTGTGCCATGTCATTTGATGTATGCTTGAAAATAATAATAAAATACAAATTTCAAAAAAAAGATGGACATAGTAAAAAAGTAAAAAAAAATGTCATAAAATATTGGGATGTATCATGACTAATATTAAAAGTAGAGATAAGGAGGTGTTTCTACTGCTTTATACTAGTCTGGTGCGTCCACATATCAAATATTGTTCCCAATTTTCTGCAGCAACTAAGGCACAGAATATAAAATTAAAAGAAGGAGTACAGAGAAAAATAACAAAAAAAGTAAGAGGTCAACAAAACATGACTTATGGTAACAGACTGCACAACTTGGGGCTATATTCTATTGAATATAAACAATTAAGAGGTGATTTATGTTTGGTATATAGAGCAACTAGAGATAAAGAGCTAATGGAAAACATAGGAATTAAAAGATGTGAGGAACAACAAAAAAAACTTGATCACATAAGTATAGATTAAAAGGTGGAATAAATATGACAAAAAAAATTTGGACTTCTTTACCAAAAGGGTAGTAAAGAGCTGGAATGAATTACCAAGACATGTAGTTGATAGTGAGACTATGGGAATTCTTAAACATAATTTAGATGAACATGTGGGTGATAGAAAATTCATGTACCACCAATAGGGCATCAGGTGGTGAGTTCATTAAGGGCAACTTGTCTTCACAACTTAAAATCTATCTATGAATTTATGAATATCCAATTCTTAATTAAGCTACATTCCTACCAGTTACATGTATACTATAAATTTTGTAGATTATCACATTCAGTTCTGGGTGTATAAACATCATGTTTTACAGTTTTACAAAATAGGGTTGGATTATTTTGCAGATTTTTAATAATAATGCTTAAAATATGGTGTCCTTTTTGTGTGTTAAATGCAACATTCAGACAAAGTCCTTCACTGAATGCATTTAACATTTAAAGTGTGCTGCAAATCATATAGTTTTGCTCACAATTTTGAAAAGCACACATACAGGTATATGTCAATGCAGTTTTATACCATTAATATATGATTCTATTTTACGTTTGTTTAATGAAAAAAGATTATATTGAAGGTTACCTTGTTTGTCCATTGCGTCACCTTCCATAACAAAGTTCAGAAGTGCCTTTAAAAAATGCAGAGAAATTAGATTGTGCCATTTTTATATTTAGCTTAACATCCACAGCGTAAAATACTGGTAAGAATATTTTGATTGTTTTAACCTTATTTTTTGAATCAAGTTCCATCTCAAATGTGATTTTTGTATCGATCCAAAAGTACTGTTCATTCAATTTTCTTTAAAAATTTTTTAATGCCCCAGTGCTGATGTAATGAATATAAAAATACAGTGCAGCAGTAGAACAGTAGGAGGTATATAACTTAATTGCAGGAAATAGAGTTTAGAGGGTGAGGGAAGCCAAAAATGAGATGTGTCTAACCTTGCTGAGAAATGCCTTGCACAGTATACACTGGATGTAGTAGTGCATTTCTCCTTGTGAACTACATTTCTTTGTGTTTAAAGTATTTTCTATAAAATATAGCCTAACACATTGCTTGTCTGTAGGGTATTTTACACCTACAGTTTCCAGCTGTTATTTGTACACCTAACATTGTCCACCGTACGAATTCTTATTCAGCTTTTTATTAACTTATATTGCTATAAACACCATAAAAGAACTGCAATGCAGTTGTTATGTTAATGTTATTTACTAAAATGTAATAGAAATAGTAAGTCATAATTAAAGACCATAAAAAAGTAAAAAATGGGAATGCATGTAGCAATCATTAATGCATAAGACATTGACATTGCCCACTGTATGTACTCCTATTTTTCATGTTATTATTAACTTAGATAGTTCAAAACTGTAATGCAGTTTGTCATGTTAACAATGGTATTCATTGTAATGCAATATAATTAAACAGTTATAATTACAGATTTAAAAAAAATTTAAAAAAGAAGAATGTATGTGACAGTGTTTAACACATGTGACACTGTCTACAGCATGAACTCCTGTTTTGCATTATAGTAACCAAACTGTAATGCAGTTTATTATGTTAATGACATTATGTATTATTATGTAGTATAATTACACCTTCATAACTAAAATCATAAAAAATGCTTAGACATGCGTGTGACAATCATTAATGCATGCAACATTGACACTGTCCATGCATGAACTTCTAGTTTGCATTTCATGATTAACATAGATCATTCTAAACCATAATGCAGTTTATATTAATGATGTTATTAATTAAAATGCAATATAACTAAAAAGGCAAAATTACAGCAAGCATTAAAACCTTTCAGCAAGATGAATGTATATGACAGTACATTAATGCATGTTACACTGATATATTAAAAAAGGACTAATTTGGGTATATAGAGAGATATTTATTATGAATATTAACTTGTATCACAGGGCAACCAAAAAACAATAGATTGATTTCATCAGTAAGGACATTGTTTTTTCTGTTTCAACTAACTGATATACTAAAACTTGCATGCAGCTCATTAAGATTAAAATAGCACACATTTCACTCTAAAAACAGTTTGTGCATTGCATTAGTTTTGTTTAATGTAAGAAGGAATACCATTTCAAATGTGTCAGAAGTTAGCATTGAAGTTCTGAAGATGTAATACAGTATATTGTATATCAAGTAATTAAACTAGAAGAACAGAAGACACAAATTATGACATTTTCCTTAAAACAAAAATCACGTGTTTCTACATTTGCAATGTGTTGGGAGTTATCTCTATAAAAAAGTACCCTTTTACACAGTAAATTTAGTCCTTTTTTAAACAATTTTTTCAACATGTCAATGTCACATGTGTTCATGAATTGTTGTGTTCATCTGTTTAACAATTTTCAATTGATTTAACAAGGACGTTTTTAATTCTACAGCATTTTAATAAATAGTAATATCATAAGTTTCATGACAGCTCATTTCTTTAGTTTAAGTTTTGTATCTATCTAGGATAATAATTATAACATGCAAAATATGAATTCCTATATTGGACAACTGTACGTGTTCAAATAACAACAACTGAAGGTTGTTGTATTAAATACTTCAGAGATAAATTATTTTCTAGGTTTCAGTTTATGGTGAAAAAAATTAAACATAAAGAAAATAAAGTTCACAAGGAGATAAAGACCATGAACGGACACATCACCACATGTAACACAGGAACCCAACATGAACAAAAGCATTATTTTACTGCCTGTGTGATGTTTTGCTTTGTTTATTATGTATGTTTTTGTAAAAGTGTCTGCGTACACTTACTTGCTATTATTTATTGTATCACTGTTCCTCTCTTTGTAACCCTTTTCCCCAGGTCACCCCTGAAAAAGAGACATTCCATCTCAGTGGACCTACCCAGTTACCAAAATTCAAATAAATAAATTCTGAATCTGAAAGAGAAAAAACATTATTCTCAGATTGCCATTTGATCATCACCTGTAGTCCCTACAAATTATATATACATTGATACTGTAATATGGATCTAATTCTTTTTTAACTGAATGTCACACAAATGGTGTTCCATTAGTTGAGAATGACCCACAGACATGTTAGAAAAATAGCATGCAAGAATAATATGCATTAAAAATGTATCATGGTTTGTGTGATGAAACACTTGAATGTGCTTCTGTCTGAAGGAAGTTAAAAGTTGAAACAGCTAGAGCACTGGCTGAATGTAATAAATAACTTTTAAATGTAGTCAACTGCTACTTTTTCTATCTAATGTACTTTTCCTTTTTCATGTGCCAGTAAGAATCTCTACCTGACTGTATGAGGTGTGATGTGTGACACTGCACTCTAGCTAGAGGCTGACATATCTAGTTCCATTGCTTTCATACATAATCAGCAAATATGACCTAAACTGTTAACTATCCCAATAAAAGATTTACCTATATAGATGACATGTTTGTGACATATAAATCTCTGCAAAACAAAGTTTGAATTCTTACTTGCAAGTAAGACTTTATTTTAAAGAATTTAGGCAATCTGGACTTGATAATCCTCCCTCTACTGGAAGAACTCTTCTCCAATTCTCATTCAAGAGGGAAGATCACTTCAAGAATGTACTGTATTGTTTAATTCACTGTTCCATCCAACCCAACCTGGACAATTTAAAGGAGGTGAGGCTTCTCAAAAACATCTTAAATATAAGGGGTGTATGGAATTTTCAAATACCAACAGAATGGTATTCCATGGAATTTCAGGGAAGTTTGTCATATTCCAAAGAAATCCATCAGTACTGGAATTCTGAAATTTCAAAAGCGGAATATTTTTTACAGATAAGTAATCCATGGTTTACATAAACCACAGAGTTCTGTTCTGCAGTCTATCAAATATTATCCTGCAGTTAACATAATCCTTGATTTACATAGACAAGCTTTTGGATTACAAAAACAAATTCCAAAAACCATTTCAGAAGTGTAATTGCATTCTGCAGAAATTCTGCTGATGGAATTACACATTCCATACAGCTCTAATTTAATATGCATTTAAGTCATCCACAATGGTTACGTCTCCTCTTACCTCCTCTCCAAATTTCAAGAATGTTTAATGCTCTTACATTGGAAAGATTACAACTTGTGCTGATGTGCGATGCCCCCTCAAAAGGCTTCATTGCTGAGGCATTAGAGGTGAGGGTTGCATTTGACCCTAGCGTTTCTTTAATAAATTGCATTTGCACTATATTTGAGTTAAATTTTCCTTGCTCGAGTGCTTGCATCGGGACTCTGTTATACTGGGCTGGCTGCGCATGCCATTAGCACTGACTCTCACTGATAGCATTGTGGCAGCAATTTGTGGTCCTGTGCACAATTACAACCCTCCAGTGTATTCTCAATGGTTTTCTATGGTGGTTGACTGAAAAACTGAAGAGATTACATTACTCTGTGCTACATGAAGGAGAGGAATTTGCAACAATGTGACTTTTGTTCAAAATGTTTCTGGAAAATGCCTGTACACAATAATCCGGCCTCAATCCAGCCCTCCCAATTTATTTACCTTTTTATTTTGCTAAAAGATAGCATCTTGGTAGAGACTCCTTTCTATACTAACGTGCACACTATATATCAGAGCAATTTAGGTCTTTTTACATCTTGAATCGGTGCCCCTCTATAGCAAACATTATTAAACATGCTTAAAGTTGCAGTGCAACAAAATATGTTTTCCAAAAGGCTAGTTTCAGCTATAATTAATGAAACTATTAGCATGGCTTTCAAATGTACCTGCCTAGGTACCTTCTATGCTGCACACCATGAATCTTTTTAATTTTTCTCGATCCTGAAAATTGTCAGGTCTACAGTGCTATTTCTATGCAAAATGTGGTGCCCATCTTTTTTTCTTAAGAAGAAAACTAAATTAAAACATTTATATAATACTCAAACTTTGGTGGAATTAGAAGATTGTAACACCAAAATAAAACTGGAAAATGCCTGGAATCTTTTATAGTGAAATAAAGGTAAGGTCAAATTTTTTGCACAGTTTTGTTGTACTGGTGCTTCAAAGAGCTGCTGGCACCAAACATTTTGAAAACATAATACTCAAACAAAATTCAGTGTGTGCTTGATTTACTGTATCTTATATAGACTTATCCTGCCCCTTACTTATTACTGAGGAAATCTGCCCACAAACAGGATCTGTACCCCTTACAGTTCATCTGTCTCAGATGTGACATACAAGCTGAGTTGTGTCTATATATTATAATTTTCAAAGCTCTCTTGGAGGTGTCAGTTGCTCTTTAATGGCTAAAGATGAATAGTGAATCTTTGTCACAGAAATTACTCAGACTCACCTAATGACAATTCTTTACATAATGTGAATCCCAGGAAAAAACAAGCATTTAGCAATGCTGAAAGTTGTCTTGCTGGCATTGGCATTGATAGTGCAGGAGTTAGAGAAATGCATGATAGGAATGGCAGTGAAGTATGGAACTGACGCCAACCCCACCCCACCCTGCAGAGACTGACAGGCATTGAGGTGTGCCTTTAGGTCATTGGCCATAACACTCATGTCATTTCACCCAACCCTACCCTACAGACTCCGACAAGTGTTGTGTTGTGTCTTGGGGTCATTGGGCCTTACACTCACCCCATTCCATAAGGAAATACATTGAGATGGGTGCAGTACAGGAGAATGGGGTGAACTTTGGGGCCAAAGAGTCCAAGGCACACCTTGATGCTTGTCACTGGCTGCAGCGTGGGCATGGGGGTGGAATGGCATGAGCATTACAGCTGACAATCCAAAGTCACACCCCTGATGCCTGTCAGTTTCTAAAGGGTGGGACATTATGATTAGAAATCCTAATGCCTCAGGTGTTTGTTGGTATTTGCAATCCAAATTTTCAACATGGGCTTTTTCTGACCCCACTTCATGAAAGCATTTGGGACCTCTGCTCATGAACAGTGGCACTGTGATTTTGTTAATCTGTCCCGAACGTTGATTTCCCACAGTGACCACGCCATTCTACACCAGATGTGTGAAAGCACATTTCAGCCAGGATGAGAAAAATGACAGTGGTACCATTCATAAGCAGGTGTGAGGAAATGGCAATGCTAAAAATCTGGAGTGAAAAATATTAAACATTCTCAAACTTATGAGTCTGCATGGAAACTGCAATGCACACTCGTAACACAGTCATTTTGTGGAATCTTTTCACCAAATTTTCAACATAGGCATTTTGGGACCTCTGTTCATGAACAGTGTCACTGTGATTTTCTTAATCTGTCCTGAACATTGATTTCCCACAGCGACCATGCCATTGTGCACCAGATGTGTGAAAACACATGTTGGGCAGTATGTGAAAAATGACAGCTGTACTGTTCATAAGGAGGTGTGAAAAAATGTCAATGTTGAAAATCTGAAGTGAAAATATTCAAAATTCTCGAAGTTACAAGCGTGCATGGAAACTGCTCCATGCACTCTTATAACACAGTCATTTTTTGGAATGTTTTCACCAAATTTGCAACATAGGCTTCTTGGGAGCCCATCTCATGAACAGTGACACTGTCATTTCATTAATCAGTCCTGAAAAGTGATTCCATGCAGTGATGGCAAAATCACATTTCAGGACTGAAAACCAAAATGACACTGACTGAGGTCATAAGGTGGGGTCCTAAGAATCCCATGTTGAAAATTTGGAGCCAAAAGTCACAAAAATGGCTGAGATATCCACTTAAGTTGACCCTCCCCCATTGATGCCATCATACAGCTTACCGTGATTTTCTTCAGTTCGCAGTTGGTTTTTGAAGAGTTCAGATGAGTCTCGTTCCACCGAAGATTGTCACGCTGGGCTCTGGAGGTAAGTGTGGGGTGAAGGGGAGTGTGGGGAGGTGGGGTGCACAGAGGATGGGAGCGAGTTGGGGAAGGGGCGCTCTGATTCAACGATGGACCGTTTTCTTATTTTGAGAAATGGACATCGCTGGAAGGTTTTCTTTATTTACAGGTGAAATTAAACAACTGTTGAGCATACCGGGGTGGGCTCCAAGTGTGCCCATGACTTTGGGGGGATTATGTTGGCCACACTGGAATGGGCTCCCAGTGTGGCACACAATGGAGTGGGGTGGGAATGGGAGCATGAACATGCTGATGCGGTCAGCTTCAGAACACACACAGGCACACTGGGGTGGGCTCCCAGTGTGCCACAAAATCTTAACGAGGGGTTATAAACATGCAGATAGGGTGATTGGGCACTGAAGTCGGCTTGCTGGGGATTGTGAGAGGCAGATGGCGACAGCCACAGCCATTTTTTTTTTAAATGTTTCAGCAGGCAAGGCATGTCCTGCAATGATGGGGCGCTCCCTCATTGCAGTGGCAAAATTCTTTCAAGTTGATGGCACACTTCTCAAGGGCTGTCATAGAAAGCATGCTCATCCATTGGTGCCACAGAGACCAGACCCAAAAAGCAGTGGTGCCATTGGCCACAACACTACCACACCTCCACAACCTGTTACTCTGGCAAGCTGTCACAAAATGATGCTGCTTGCACCGCGTATGCAAGACAACATAAAAAGGAGTAAAAGCATTATGACCTTGCTGACCGTGGTATCGCAGTTGCCCAAGAAGAGCCACTCCCCTTCTGCCAGATTGGTCACTAATAATTTATTAATTAGTGTGGTCACAATGCTGATGAGGTATGAAGGGGAACAGAACTAAATATGTCATCCTACAGGCAACACACTTGTCTTTACATCACAGCTGATACTTTCATATAGAAAACTATATAATGAGTAAATGGAAAAATAAAACTACATCAGAAAAAAATGTAACAAATGGCTACTTTTAAAAATCATATGTTCTGTCTGCTATTTTGTATGTCACTATCTCAGTATGTATGTATATAGTCTTTATCTATCTATCTATCTATCTATCTATCTATCTATCTATCTATCTATCTATCTATCTCAGCAGTAACAAGACGTGTGTGAGCTGGGCTCTAATAGTACTGTTTATTGTCTTATGCCTACTTTGATGCTCTCGCAGGTCATTCCTTAAAATAAACATTCACTTATCTGGTGCACTTACCTGGGAGAAAAAAAACAAATAATTAAATAAATAAATAAATAATCCATGGCACTTGCTGGCTGCAAAGCAAGAGCTGTATCGAAGTACTTTCAACCATCTGGAACATGGGTTGTTACAGCACAGTGTTCCAGAAAAAAGGGGGGTCACACTCGGCATATAGGAAAGCCACAGATAGCCTTAAATGCAGCATACAAATCGTTATTTTCCATACACATCCAGGCATGTCACTACTTTGGCTTCCTCAGGGAAGCTTAGTTAAATGATTTAATACAATTAAAATAAGTGCACAAATTTCACAACACTGTTGTCTCAATTGTATTTTATATTATTTCATGAACATGCAAGCATTCCAATCAGACTTTATGCATACTTTGTATCTTAACAAACCTTTAGTGAATGCATTGGTTGCTTTATAAAATAAATGATCTCTCATGTGGTTACCTACAAATAAAAATGCAGTTCAGTATATTCTTTGCTATTGATTCCACTGTCTCATTAAAAGCAAGTCAACATTGTGCTGCTATCTGCACCACCACCACCTTAATGTGCACAGGTATTTCAGTAACTGCCTCCAACATGTGCATAAAACTGGTATTACAAATTAGCAAAGTAGAAACTTTACTGGGTGGTGCCAAGTTTTGAATAACAGTGCATCCATAAACTTACACACTCACACAAAAAACTTGTATACACACACACGCAGACATGTACACAAACACACACACGCATACATGTACACCTATACATACATTACAGTTTGTAGTGACATTGCTTTGCACCCAAGGAGCTTTATCAATTGTGTACTATGCAATGGTGTCTCCTGCTTCTAGAGGGCTTTCTTGATGTTGCCACCAGCAGTGATGGCTCCAACCACAGATGGCCTTCATTCATTTTGCCAGCAGCTTTGGTGGCTTCCAGTCTGACAGTTGTCTGAACTGCTTCTCCATCTAAACATATATGGCCTGATCCGAGCAGTGAGTATACTGAAGAACAAGAAGAGCAAGAAGAAGAAGAATCAGCATTTACTCTGAGTTTTTCATACACATTGTATCCCAAAGTGCTTTGCAAGCAATGCTAGACTGGTATTGAAGTGACTGAATGTACAGAGGCAGCCATTTTGCACAATAGCACCCACACACAGCCTTGTACAGTTGCATGGACCTATTTATGAAAAGGGTAATGCTGACCAGGACACCTGGGAAAATCATCTACTCTTGCAAAAAGTGTCTTGGTTTCTCTTACTTCCACCTGGACACCCACCAGGACAGCACCAGAGATGGATAGAATGGACCGCAGCCTAATGTCCAAAGGATGGCACACCCTAAGATTACAGCACCCCCCAGTACTGCTAGCATGGATGATATGAGCCCAATCCTGGTGTGGGAATAGAACCCATGACCTTCTGGCAAGAGGCAGGTGCGTTACCAACTGAGCTACACTGACATTGTTCTGGTGGGTTAAACAGCACACCAGAAGAAAAACAGAGTGGGATCAGCATGATAAGCAGCTGACAGTGAAATGAAGATGTTTCTGTCAGGGACTTCTGGGTGTTTATTGAGCATGTATACTGGTGCCTTCCTGTTCCAACCTATAATGCAGTCCCCTGATCATGCCACTGTGCAGATCATACAACTGATGCACAACTGACATACTCACACAACCAGTAACATTAAAGCAGCAGTGCAATGAAATTGAGCAAAATATTTGACCCTATCTTTTTTCACTTTAAAATATTCCCGATATCTTCCAGTTTTATTTTGGTGGTGCAATTTTCTACTTATACTACAATTTGAGGATTTTATGAATGTTTTAATATAGATTTTTCTGAAGAAATAAAGGATGGCGCCAAGTTTTACATAGACATAGTATTGTGGACCTGGCAAGGTTTAGGATAAAAAAAATAAAAAAAAGGCTCATGATAGGCAGCATAAGAGGTACCTAGACAAGTTCATTTAACATGTAGGTTAATGGTTTTCCTAATTGTAGCTGAAGCTAGATTTTGTGGAAAACATTTTTCATTGCACTGTTGCTTTAATCTTAAAAGTCCCAAAGTTACAGACAGGCCACAAAGGTAGTGATTTGTGCTATATAAATAAAATCTATCTGACTTGCTACTCAGAATGTCTCCTTATGACATTTTTGAGTTCAAAACCAAGACACCAAGCTGAGTGGTTCTGGAACCCTAAACTGTTAAAGTTGTATGCTATTGATTAGCCTAGAGACATTTCCGGAGCCCTACTTACTTTTTATTAAGTATTTAAATGTTTTCCAACTCAAATTTTATTCTAATGAGAAATGCGATTGCTTTGGAGTAAACAGCAAAAAGGAACGTGATGTTAGATAAAAGATGCATGTGAAAAACAGGATTATATTCACAGATCACCTCAGTGCCTGGGTTTTATTTTGTTTCAATGTTTTAGCCATTGTTATTAAGTATGTCATCTTTTATTTTTGGAAAACTCTCACAGTGTTTTTGGTTCCAGTCATGACTACAGAAAACCCAAACCTTGCAATAAACAGGTACTAACAGTCAAGCCCCCAATATTTTGACATAGCCATTTGCACCATGCAAACATGGTGACACATGCAAAATAGTGTGCATATCAGATAGGCATATTCATAAGGTAATGCATTCCTATGGTACCAAACTAATTGCAGCTCATTAACAAATTAATAAACATGTCAATTAAAATACTACCAAACTAATTACACAGAATCCCTTGCCAAGTACTACACCAACCACAAAACACTAAAATGACTCCCATACCTGCAAAGAAATCCCATCCAGACCGAGCAGAAATCAATAACTGCAGTCTCACAGTACCAACAATTTGTTTTGTTTTGTTGAATTTTGTTGACCCGGTAAGCCCACTGGGCCTAGAAGTCCCTTTTTCAGGGGCGACCGGGGGATACAGATGGTAAGCAGCTGAAGTTGAACTAGATTAAGCTGTTGGTGGTATTTTTAGTGACTGAGAATTGGCCAGAACACGGGCAAATTCCCTACTCTGGGGACAGGTGGCACTGTCCATCCGTTAGCAGAGATAGCGGACCTAAGTCGGTTGGAGATGGTGCCTGAGGAAGGATGTGTGCTTGTCAAGGAGGAGATTTGCTCGGGCTTGGAGCCGGGAAGTTTTTAAAGTTGCGGAGGCGCTGGATACAAGGGCTGTATGTGATGACGGTAATTCCCTGTCTATCTTCGATACTGTGGATGCTGACTCTTGCTTGGATATGGATACTTCTACTGAGATATTGTTGCAGGAAGAATTGGTTAAAAAGAAAGTGTACTTAATGGATTTGATTAATACGGCCGAAAAGGACTTTCATATTTGTCAAATGGAATTGGAGGCTGAGCGCAACAAATGTAAATGCTGCCTGACTAGTCCGTTTCAGTCTGGTGGGAAATGCTTTGAGCAACATCATGCTACGCCTTCACCTGGAAGGTCTCTGAAACCTGATATTATTGGTCGGGATACTGTTTCTGAGTTGTCTTGCACTCTACCTTTATGGTCTCCGGGAGAGGCTCTCACTCAGGCGGGCTGGAAGTGGGCGGGTGACAGGTGGATCCCGGACCCGCTTATTCCTGTTCCTGGCGGTACACATCAGCACACTGTGGATGTACGGTTTACAGTGGTTGGTCTGACGTCTAAGTCCCCGATGGTCATTGCTGCGGATGCGCAATCCCAGGGTGGGGCTGTTGCTTTTTCGGTTGTGCCAGACGCTGGTGGAGCCTCGATTCTTTCGTCCGTTTCACCGGGTCAATGTCCCTCTACGGACCATTCGGCATCTACGTCAAAAGTTGGTGAGCCTCCCTAAGTAAGTTGTCCGCCTGCTCAAGATCCAAATAACAGTGAACATCCTCCTGTGAGTACTGTAAAACCCGCCAAAATTGGCGTTCCTTCGTATGCAGGCTTATTTAGGAAACCTGCCGAATTTGCAAAACGTAGGTTTTTAGTACGGCTTAGATATTGTGGAACTGCCCCGGTGACTCCTGATAGGCTTTGGGTGGGGAAAACGCTGCTCCTTGACTCAATGGGTTTTTCCCCAGCTGAGGTCTATGCCTTTATCCATCCTCCTGGTGAACGTAACTATGACATTAGTTTCTGTTCTGTGGTTTCCCTTGATAAATTTTGGAGGCTGTATTATGACTTGAAAGACCATGCTGATTGGAAAGATTTTCAGGCCATTCCGATTACAAAACCTGCAGTCAAGACTGTGACTATTCTTTTTCGGAACGAAGGTGTGAATATCGCAAACATTCTTTTTTGGTTGGAGAAAAGGTGTCGGGTTCAAGATAAGCCTAAACCTATTATGGATGGGAATGGTTTTTGGACTGGGGGTTGGACTATATGTGTACAATTACAACAATCTGATGAGGGCATTCAGCATTTGCCGAGTTCTTTTTTTTGGGGAGGGATAGGGGTATCATATTTTATGCGGGTCAACCTAAAAGCTGTATTAAGTGTGGTTCCTTAACACACTTGAACACATCTTGTGATCAGATTAAATGCTTTCAATGTGGTACATTAGGTCATTTGATTGCTGACTGTGTGGCCCTCCCCCTGTATGCAATTTATGTAATGAAGTTGATCACACCTTTTCAGAATGTCCTTGGAATAATATTGATGTTGATGAGTCTTCTGATCAGGAATATTTTATATCACAAGCTAAAGCAGTTCATGTGAGGAACGAAGGTTCTTTTACAGAGAATTTATTTAGGGGGAAAAGGAGAGGTAGAGGTAGGGGTGGGATGCATGCGAGTGTAAGGCAAGTCGATCCTTCTGATACCCATGATTTAGTACAGTCTAAGATAGTCCCTTCTGATTTATTGTCTGCTAAGTCGAATGGTGTCTGTCCTTCAGAACCCCTTTTGGATCATATCCGGGGGGAGAAAGAAACACCTTTTGTTACCCCTCAGGGGTCTCCCCAAAGGGTTTCTATCTTACAGAGCCCTGGTCAGTCTACTTTATCATCGGATGCTGTGTTTCCTGATGATCGAGATCGTGAAAATTTTTGAGACCTTGATGCTAATTTACCATCAGCACATGTGACAGGTAAAGAGGGAGAATGTACCCCTGTTTCTCCTTTACCTTTGGATAACCGTTTTTCTGTGCTTGCATCATGGGGGGATCAAGTAGATACGGCACAGCCATTGTCGGATTTGCTTCCCGTTCTCTCTTCTCTTATGATGGCGTCATCTTGTCCTGTACAGGTTTCTGTACGTGACTTGCCGGCTGCCAGGAAGCATGTTACCCGATCAAGTAATAAATTGTTTAAACCCCCTCCTTGACCCTTCTCCATTATCGATTGTTTCTTTAAATGTCAATAGTTTAAAATCTCGCAGAAGCCGTCTTTCGACTTTTGGTATTCTCTCTAGTTTGCATTATGATATTTTTCTTTTACAGGATACGCGTTTGTCTACTGTAATTGATACCTACAGTGCTATTAGAGACTGGCGTTGGGGAAAATCATTTTGGTCCTTTGGGGAAGAGACATGTAGTGGGATAGGGATTTGTTTTGCAACTACTGATGTTCGGCTGTTGCGTCTGGTGGATATAGAACCGGGTAGGGCTTTATTGGTGGATGTCATTGTACGTGATTTTCCTTGCAGACTGATTTCTATATATGGTCCCCAGATGAAAGCCCTTAGAATTTCTTTGCTGAAAAAGGTTCAGCCCTATTTGTATACTGGTAGGCAATTATTTTTTGGTGGGGACTTTAATATAAACTTTCTGCAAAAGACTGATGTTGGGAAGCAATATTGCGATAAGATTTGTTTAAAATCATTTCTTTCATTAGCAGGCTTGAAAGATTCTCACTTATCTGGTCATGCTAAGGCAAAGCCTACTTTTTTTAAGGGGAGCTTATCCTCACGTATTGATTTTCTTTTTGTTAAAAAGGATGTGTTTATACCCCATTTACTTTATGTCCCTATTGAATCTTCTGATCATGTTATGATTGGTATTCAACTAGATACCCCTTTTTGCAGAACGAAAAGTCCGGGATTTTGGAAGCTCAATGTTTCCCTTTTAAGTGCTCCTGAAGTATTGCAAGATTTAGCTGTTATTATTAGTGACCGTGTTACAACGATAGTTTTACATGAGAATTTGGTAAGTTGGTGGGAGGATGTTTGATTGGGTATTTTCAGGCGAAAGGTAGGTTAAGATCTGAAACAAATCAGGCTGCATATTTATCTTTATGGAAATCTTTGCAGACCTTGATCTCCACACAGATTGATTTGGGTACTGACTCATCTAATGATATTGCATGTGTCAAACAACAGATGGTTCAGTTTCAGTATAGTCGGATGACCTCCCTGATACAGGAACAGTCCTTTGGGACACATGGTAAATCTGCTCAAGTGAACCCTTTCCTGGCATGCAGGGAGCGGATTGATAAAAGACTTTTTATGGAGTTGAAAGATATGGATCATAAGATACTTAAAGATAATGTGAGCATTATGGATTTTTTGAATAAACATGTTGATCGGTGTTTTGGGGAACCTGGTCTAACTTTTGATTGTGTGTCACAAGTTTTGATGGCGGCTGTCCTTCCTAGGTTAGAACGCAGGGACCAGGTTTCGATGGTTCAGGCTTTCACTAAGCTGGAATTAGAGAATGTTATTATTTCTCTTAAGGATGAGATATCTCCTGGTTCTGATGGGCTGCCTGAAGAATTATATAAAGTTTTATGGAGCTTAATGCCTGATGAGTTGTTAGCATTATACAATACTCTAATTTCAGAGGTACTTTTACCTTCACAGATGTATGAAGGTTTATTGATTTTTTTATTTAAAAAAGGGGATCATTCTGATATTGGGAATTGGAGACCCCTAACATTGTTGAATGTTGATTTTAAGATTTTTTCCAAACTTCTTGGTAATCGGTTGTCATTGGTTATGCCTACCTTGGTTAGTGAATTTCAATTTTGTGCTGTTCCAGGGAGGAAGATTTTTGATGCTTTGATTTATATCAGGGAAATTATGGACTTGGGTATCTCAGGTGGTTTGGATGGTTATTTAGTGAGTTTGGACCAAGTTAAGGCCTTTGATGGGGTGACGCATGATTATTTATGGGAATGTTTGAGAGCCTTCGGTATTCTGGATGTTTTTGTGCAATGGGTTCAGCTATGTTATGCTTTGGCGTATGTGATCCCATTGGATAATGGTTGGAAGGGTGGGAAGCATAGGGTAATGAAAGGGGTTCGGCAGGGGTGCCCGCTTAGCCCTCTTTTGTATGTTTTTGCCCCTGATCCTTTGCTACGCATTATTCACAGGTCCCCCTTGATTCCTGCTGTTTGCTTGGATGAGGGTTTTTTTTTAAAGTTATAGTTTATGCGGATGATTTGTGCCTTTTGTTGCCTGATATTGCATCTATGTCGACGGCTTGCAAGATTTTTACTGAACTGGGCAAAGTTATGGGTGCTCGTATCAATACTTCGAAAACTCAATGTATTCCTATCTCCGGTTTACCCAAGTTTCCTTTTAAGGTAGGTGATATTATAATTGGAAATAAACCTTGTAAAATTTTGGGTATATATTTTGGTGGCCGGGATAGTACGGTGGACAATTGGTCATTAGCATTGCAGGCAGGTAATTCTAAGGTACAATGTTGGAATAGGAACACTTTGTCTAAGAAGAAATGGGTGTTCTTTATTAAGTCATATTTAGTTCCGATTTTCCTTTTCCTTAGTAATGTTTATTTACTTCCTAAATCTTTGGAGGTGGCCCTGATGAGATGTTTTTTTTTTGTGGGATTTGGGGTAGCCGCTTGAACCCCATCAAACGTAATATTCTGTATTTAGATTATAAAGTTGGGGGTTTGAGAATGTTGAATCCGATTCTTTTTTTTTATTTAATTTTTTTTTATTCAAATGTAGTACCTGTAGTTAGGAATGTTTCGAAGATTTGGAGCCTACTTGTTTCTGGCCCGTTACAATGTGTTTTACAGGAATGGAAACATGCATCTTTTGTGCATAAGAATAAAAGACGCCCCCGACTGTCAGAACGATGGTGCGGGATTTTTGATAAAATTAAGAGTTGGGATATTAGCTGGGGGAACGTATTGAGATTTCCTAGGAAGACTCTGTATACATTTATATTGGGGAATTTTTTTATGATAATCCTTTTTTGTTGCTATCAGAAACTGTACAGTTACATATTTCTAGATACATTGTAAACCCTCGTATACCTTTGCACATGTGGGATGTCACTTGGTTAGGTATCCATGGTAGGATTAATGTTAGGAGCAACCAAAAACACAAATCTCTATCTGAACGTTTTTGTCCGAGAGTTTCATGTGCATCTATATTGGAAACTATGGATCATCTATATTTTCACTGTACATTTGCAATGGAATTTTGGGATATTGTTAAGCACCGTTGGAAGCCTAATTTTATAATTCCATCTTCCAGTGAGAGCCTTTATTATGGTTCCTTCACACCAGTGGGATTGGCGGGTGTTAATGACACCTTGCAAGTATTACACTCCTTTTTTCTGTAGTGGATATGGATTTGTAGGTGTAGATTAGTATTGCAACAAAAATGTATTCTTCCTTTTAATTTAGTTTATATGGTGGAAACCGAAATTAGTAAACTGAGATTTTTGGAGAAATCCTGATTTTCTCGCACCCAGTGGGAAGCTTTTTGGGGTTCCTTTGCTTATATTCCTTGTTATGTATGTCATCCTGGGTTGATAGGATGTATTTAGGCTCTTCTTTTGAGATATTGTAATATGACTTTGCTATTGTTGCTGTTGTATGAACTGTACTTAATTTTGTTTTAGGTTTTTTGTATGGAATAATACTTATTTATGTGTTTATCTTTCCTTTTTTTATGATTTTGTATGATATAATACGACATTATATATGATTTGCTATACTTCTAATTAAATTCCCCCTACTCTTTTATTGGGGGGGGCTGGTTATATTTCCTTTCTTATATTTTGGGGTTTTTGTATGAATTAATACGTATTTATGTTCTTGAATTCTCCTTTTTCTGATTTTGTATAATGTAATACTGAATATAATATAATTTGTTGTGTTTTCAATAAAAATTCCCCTACTCTGTCAATAGGGGGACTTGCTGTCTGTATGCAGGATGGCCACTTTGCCTGGAGCACTGGAGGTGCAGACATGTTGCAGAAGGGAGAGCAGGCCTCCTCTCTCTTTCTGCGTTTGCCAGAGGCTGAAGAAAAAATTTTGACTACTGCTTTGAATTCTTCAACTGACGACATCACTGATATTTATATTTCAACTGAAGATCTTAGTATGGATACTGCATTGGCTACAGAAAAAGAGCTTTCTATTTTGGATGCTAAACAACAGGAATTGCTGAGGTTGGTACAGTTGGAAGAAGAACGTCATGAGTTGGAACAAAAGTGTTTAAAAGCGCAGCTTGTGATTTTGAGGTCTGATTTAGCTCCTGTCATCTTACGTGCTAGGCCTATCAAGCAACCTGCTGATGCTCCAACCTCTGACAATGCCCTGGTAGGGCTGGGTGAGTCCACATCTGTTTTACATTCAATCTCATCACAAGAGGCTACTGCAAGTGCTATTTCCTCTGCTATTTGCCAGATGAATGCTCAGCCTGTCAACCCTTCCCCTGTAATCACAGACGGGGTTTCTCCTGTTGTTTCTGAGAGTGAGTTAGACTTGCATACACTTAATACCAAATCCTGCTGTCAGGTGCAGTCTGTCTCGGTTGCAACGAAAAATTTAGAACTTGACTCTTCAGCTTACATTGACTATCAGACTGGCATTTTAAACACTGACAGTGTGTGCCTACAGTCTGATGCCCGAAAACCTGACACTACCTCTCCTGTTGCTCTGCTTAGCGAGCGAGACACACATAGCATAAATATAAGCAGGAGACATTCAATGTTACCTTGCTCCGGCATTAGTCTGCCAAAATCAGAGGGTTTTGTTTTCAAACCTTCTAAAGCTGTGGATTCTGAGTCCTGTGTTATGTATCAAACTCAACCTTATACTCAGGATGGCACTGCAAGTTTTCCTTTTACTAACATGCCCCCACAGGGACAAACTCACTTAAGATGGTGCAGGACGTCAAAATTGCAGAATTACACAAACAGACCGACATTCCCGAAGTACCTACTCCTTCTATTCCTGTTTCTGAGACTAATATTGATCTTCCCATTCTTTCTCCCACTACGCCATCAGATTCTCAATGCACAGACATCTGGTCCCCTAACAAAGCACTCTCAGGCACAGGGTGGAAACTGTCAACCGGAAACATATGGGTCCCAGATCCTTCATGGGATTTTCCTCTTTCTCAGCATATGGCGGAGCGGAACCTGAATGTACCTACTAGACCTGTGCCAGATGCTCCCTTGTCAGATAAAGACTTTCCCAAACTACCTCCTTCTACTCATCCCCCTGAGATTCCTTCTCCAGTGATGGTTAACCCAAAAGTCTCACCGGCTTTGGATACTACGAATGTTTCTAGTTCACCTTTACATTCTGATACCCCACAGGTTACCCCACAGGATTCAAAACCCCTGTTGTCTGATTCATTTACTAAATCGAAGCAAGAAGCAGCACCTCATTGGAATGTAGTCCACATTCGTTGCAAAGGTGGATTACAAGATAGGCCCGATAGATACCATGTGGGGAAGCTGTTGTTAAAAGACTCATTACACTTTACTCCTAGAGAGGTCTATGCTTTTATAAATATCTCTGGTGAAGACAATTACGATATTAGTTTTCGCACTTCATATGCTTTAGATCTCTTTTGGGAACATTATGGACTGGTTAAAACATCTCCAACCTGGACCCCCTTTGTTGTTATACCTCTATTGAAACCTTTGGTGAAATATGTGACTATCATGTTTCAAAATGAGGGTGTCCATGTTGAGGATATAACATATTGTTTGTGCCAAAAATGTGAGGTTTTGAGTGAACCAGAGGCTATTCTTGACAGTGAACATTTTTGGATGGGGGGGTGGAAATATAAAGTCAAACTTCGCCAAGGGACTGTGGGCATTGAGCATATACCTAATTCTTTCTTGCTGGGCCGAGATCTTGGGGTTTGTTTTTATGCAGGTCAGCCTCTGTCCTGCTATAAGTGTGGTTCTCACACCCATCTATCTAGCACCTGTAATAAACCCAGATGCAACAACTGTGGGGAAATTGGCCATAGCATTATGCAATGTGCCAATCATACCCATTGTGATCTTTGTGAGGACTATGGGCATATTTCAATGATTGTCCTTGGGCAACTAGGAACAAGGCCTCCTGTATCAGCCCAGACTTGCTCATACAACTGACTCAGGATTCCGCAGTGCATACCTCTTTGAAACCTGAGTCAGCTGGTGGTAGTTCTGGGAATCACCCCATTACGAACCCCCCACTCCCCTTCCTGGACCCCCCTCCTCCCCTTTCTGAACCTCCCCTTCTTCCCCCTCAATTCCTTCCCTTCAAAAGAACACTATTGTTTCTACTGAGACACCCATAATCATGTTAGACGAAGCTACCACACATGTTAACTGTCCTTCAGGTCTTGTTCAACAGCCTTTGACCACAGACATTCTCAGCCCTGTTTGTTATGTAAATCCTACCACTACCCCAATGGACAATTCTGATTTACCCACTCCTGCTTCTTTACCACATCGGAGATCTTCTAGATTTTCTAAATCTGTTTCCTCTGACCCTCCCACTCCTTTAGAAACAAAAAATTCATATTCTGCTTTGTTTCCTAACTGGGGAGATTTTGAAATTGAGGTTGGTGACTCGGATTCACAAAAATCTATTACTGACCAAGTTTCACACTCTGTGACTGATGGGGATTATAAAGGGAAAAAGAAAAAAAAGAAAAAAAACCATAGATGCTTAATTACCTGGTTTTTTGAAAGGCTGCAGGACTAGTTGTTACTCTTAATGTGCATAGCTTACTAAATTCAGGTAAAAGAAGTGCTGTGTTCCAATTTTTGCATGACATGTCTATTGATGTTTGCTTATTACAAGAAACCTGGTTATACAGTATGGATCAAGTCAGACAGTTTCAGCAGGAGTGGGTTTGGGGTCCATCGTTTTGGTCCTTTGGACTAGATACTGCTGATTTGATTGGGATTCTTTTCCATTCCTATAATTTTTCCTTAGGAAAATTGCATGATTTAATACCTGGAAGAGCTCTAATATTAGATGGGCTTTGGAACAACATAGATTGCAGATTTATTTATGTTTACACCTCACAAATTAAGGCAGAAAAAGTGAATCTTATTAAAACTTTACAGCCTTTTCTAGTTACCCACTATAAAAAAAATGTGTGTGGGGATTTTAATTGTAGTTTGGACAAACATAAGTCTAATATTGAGGGAAAAAAATATATTGTGACTCAAATGCTTTAACTTAGATGATTAATGGTGCTGAATTACTAAATTTGCCATTTATTACACAAAAAAGGTCCCAGGTTTACCTATAAAAGGAATGTTTACATTTCTACAATAGATTATATATTTATTTCATCAAATGTTCCTAAGGGGTCTCTCTCCATTAATCCTGTTGCATTTTCTGATCATTTACTGTTACTACTATCATTAACTCAATTTACAGCAAGAACCTCTTCACATGGAAGATGGAAACTGAACACTTCCGTTTTACAGGATCCAGTGGTTATTAATGAGATGACATCTTTACTTCAGGCATGACTGTCAGTAGAATTCTTGTATACTGATAAAGGGGACTGGTGGATGGACACAAAAACTGATATATGGAATTGGTTTATACGTTATGAAAAAAATTGGTAATGATAAGTTTTTACAATATTTAACTCTTCGACTGCAATTATACAGGTTAATGTCTCTGTCAAACCTCTCCAGATGTGAGGTATCCACACAAATTTCTGCAATAAAGGATGCAATGAAAATACTCGAAATTGATAGAGCTAATTCAATTAAATCCTTATTGGCAAATGGTATCACATTCTCCCCAGTTGGAGACCCCTATGAAGCTTGTAAAACCTTAAAACAAAAAATTTCAGTAGACTCCTTACTCTCTCCTGACGGACGGGAAGTCAGTTCATTACCTGAATTAGAATCTGTTATACAACAACACTATGACTCTTTACAACCACAAACACCAATCTTGACCTGTGATATCTTAGATTTTTTACATACCCTTATCGTTCCAGATTACCTGACTGAGCTTTTGAATTTACAATCCCCTATAACCAAGCTGGAAATCACACAAGACATACAATCCTTATGTCTTCACACTGCTCCGGGTTTAGATAGTATCCCCCATGCATTTTTTAAATCTTTTTGCTCCCTACTTGTAGAGAGTTTATTTGTGACCTGCACATTTTGGTTTCAGACCAATTCAAGTCACCTTTCTTTTTCTGAAGGTTTATTGTTTTACCTGTATAAAAAAGGGAACCATTCTCAAATTACTAATTGGAGGCCTATAGTTCTTCTTAATACCGATTATAAGATTTTAGCACACATTTTAAATACTCATTTGAAAGCATATGCCTCATTGGTAAAATCACCTTACCAATATTGTGGTCTGCCTGCCAGGAATATACAACAAGCTTTAAGGACTTTAAGGGATGCCATTCATCATTGTAATAATTCTGGTCATTCTGGTTGTATTATTGCAGCAGATCAAAAGAAAGCTTTTGACAGGGTCTCTCATGAGCATTTATTTTTAGTATTGCAAACCTATGAAGTGCCCTTACCCTTTCTCAATCAGTTATGTTTATTATATTCTTTTTTCACTGTCAGGCCTTTTTTAAAAGGTGTGGTTGGTCATAAGTTTGAGGTTCATTATGGAGTTTGGCAAGGGTGCCCATTGAGCCCTCTGCTATATGTTTTTTCTCTTGACCCTTTACTTCATTCCATCATGTCCCCACCGAAATGGAATGCGATTACGGGGGTTGGTATCCCCCAAACCTTATGTATTCAAGCTTATGCAGATGACATATGTGCTTTTTACGCACATCTGGAATATATTAAATCCTTTTTGGCAGAACTTTCTCATTATCGGAAAGTTTCCAATGCCAAATTAAATCTGGTTAAAAGTACAGGACTATTTATTGGGCCTGGCATTCATCATGATACCATTTGGCATGGCCTTATGATCTCTTCTACTCCTGTGAAAATTTTGGGAATTTTTTTTTGGTCCTCAAAACATACCTGATGTAAATTGGAATCTGGTCTTGCAGAAGGCTGAACTTAACGTAAATAGAAGGAAACAATGGAAACTTTCAAAACTTAAATGCATTGTTCTTTTAAAGAAATGTATTTTACCACTATTGCAATATGTGGCATCTTTGTACCTGTTACCTATTAAATTAGAAACTAAAATCTATAGTTTATGTTTTCAAATGCTGTGGGGTACAAGACTAAACCCTATTAAGTGACATTATACTTATTTGGCCAATAATTCTGGAGGCCTTAATATGATAGAACCAGTGGTTTTCCTACACTCTTTGGCCCAGATATTCAAAAGGGTTGCGCATGGTGCAACAGTGTTGCCTGTACAACCCTGATCTTGCCAGTGCAGTATTTAAAGAGAAAAGTGCACTGCAAAATTCCGATGCACCGGGGTGCATCAGTAATGTATGCAGGCTCAGGTGGGGGTGTGTGCCCATGCATAAACTGCACAGCCCGATATTCAGCCCAGGCTGTGCAGAGTTATGCAGGTGCAACCCCTACCTGCGCCTGCACAATGTTGAGCCGAAAAAAAAAGGAACAAGTGGAGGGCCTCCCACAAGTGAGCTGCCACATTGCAGGGTACAACACAGCAGCTGCCACCTGTGGGTGGCCCTCCACTTGTTCCCGCCGCACCTGGTGGTGCCCCCCATGCCCTGATCACAGGCTGAAGTGTCACCCCCCCAGTAGCCCGATCGCAGGCAGAACAGTATTCTTCCCCCCCGAGCAGCCCGATCACGGGCAGACAGTATTCTTCCCCCCAAACAGCCCGATCGGCGGGCATAATGGTATTCCCCCCATTAACCCGATCATGGGCATAACTGAAACGTCCCCACCCCGAGTAGCCCAATCGTGGGCTGGCATCCTTCCCCATTAGCCTGATCACAGGCACAACTGAAAACATCCCTCCACCCCGAGTAGCCCGATCGCGGGCATCAGACCTCCCAAAGTCAATATCCCTGGTGGTCCAGTGAACCGTGAGTAGTCGATCATGGCATCCTCCCACCCCCACATACAAAATCCCTGGTGATCTATTTTACCCACCGCCCACAAGAGCCCCTGCACCGCTCCCCCATCAGCCAGCGGGTGGCGGCACCCACCACCTGCCGCCCACTGCCCACCCGACTGACAGCTCGGTAGGCGGCCGCCAGTAGCTCAGAGCATGAGCCAATGGCGCATGCAACCCATACATACAAATCAGTCTAAATATATGAATGAATTCATTCACATATCTGGACTTCTTATGCGGTATGGGCTGCACGCACATTGCTCTTGCTCTGAACCAAGGGCATGCAGCCCTACCGAGCAGTCAGTCGGTGGGCAGCAGGTGGGTGGGATGCTGCCACCCACTGGCTGATGGGGAGCGGAGTGGTGGGGCCTGTGGGTGGCTGGGTGGGGTGAGGGCCACCAGATCACCAGGGACTTGGACCTGGGGGTGGGAGTTGACTCTAATGCCCACGATCGGGCTAGTGGGGGTGGGGTTTAATATGGGTTTGCCTGCATTGGGCCAGTCGGGAGGTGGGGGGCTTTATACAGTTATGCCCACAATCAGGCCAGTCAGGGAGGGGATTTATACAGTTATGCCCGCGATCGGGCCAGTCGGGGGTGGGGGTATTGAGTACAGTTATGCCCACGATCGGGCCAGTCAGGGGGTGGGGAGTTGCAGTTATGCCCATGATCGGGCCAGTCGGGATGGGGTTCCTATTATGCCCGTGATTGGGCTGCAGGGGGCACAGGAGAGTGGAGGCCACCCACAGGTGGCAGCTGCTGTGTTGCCCTGCAATGCGGCAGCTCACCTGTGGGTGGCCCTCACTTACACCTTTTTTTTGTTCAAAGTTGTGCAGGCACAGTTGGGGTTAGCTTTATTAACTCTACACAGCCCAGCTGAATATCGGGCTGTGCAGTTTATGCATGGTTCCTCCCCCTC
Organism: Neoceratodus forsteri; assembly: GCA_016271365.2. Lineage (NCBI taxonomy): Eukaryota > Metazoa > Chordata > Ceratodontiformes > Ceratodontidae > Neoceratodus > Neoceratodus forsteri. The sequence goes on from JADMNL010000033.1 coordinate 74,738,682, forward strand.
CGGTTGAGCATGCCTTCATTAGCATTGCGCTGTTGCTCAGCATGACTTGGGGGGCGCAACTGCCTCCTGCTGAATATGGCAGAATAGCACAATTTCAGACTTATGCAGGTGCAACCATATTGCGCATGGCGCATCCCTTTTGAATATCCAGCCCAATGTCTAAAGACTGGCTACACGAACTCACTACAGCTATGTCAAAGACAAAATGAAGTTTCTTGGTGTCATGTTTTGTGTATCTGTTTCCATACAGTATTTATCTATTGACTGTTGTCCTTTTATTTCTTTCCTTCTCTTAACCCCCTTGTTGGTGCCCCTTTTCACTGTAGTTTTATTACTTTTCTACCATTTCTTTCTAGGTAGTCTCACATACTGAGACTCTTTCTCCTCCTTTTCATTTGCAACTAATGTGATTTTATCTTGTGACTATTCTGTTTTGTGAATTTCCCCCTCCCCCTCTATATTTTTAATAATAACAGGCATCCTTTATGTTCACCTGTAAAGTGTTCCTTCTTCCCCTTTCCTTGTTCTTGACCATTATTCTTCATTACAAATGGTGTTGATGCTCTAAGAGTACTTTCTCTTATTCCACATGCTACTATTGTTTTTGTCATTATTATGTGCTTTTTTATGAGGGGAGGAATAAATCATTACAGTATCCCCTGTTACAACTTACACCTTTTTTTTTACTGCTGCTTGTTTCCATCACACCACTGAAGTGTCTTACTTCTCTGACTACAGAAATAAAAATAGCACACAGAAATAATACTTACTGTGTAAAAAGATAAATATCTATCATGAAACTTTCATGATAGAAACTTTCAAGTACCTCAAGGGAATCAACAAAGTCCAAGAGGGTAGCATATTTCAAAAAAAGAGGTATGCAAGAACAAGGGGGCACAATTTGAAGATAGAGAGGGGCACCTCAGAGGTAATTTAAGGAAGTATTTTTTCACAGAGAGGGTTGTGGATGCATGGAACGGCCTTCCGGAGGAGGTTGTGGAGTCAAAAACAGTGGTGGAATTCAAGCATGCATGGGACAGTCATAAGGCAATTCTAGTGGGTGGGGGTAGGAAGAAGTAGGCTGCTGGTTAACTAGGATCTGCAGCTTATCCATTAGGTAGGGAAATGGGCAGACTGGGTGGGCCAAGCGGTCCTTATCTGCCATCAAATTCTATGTTTCTATGTGCCGGTGGACATTCAAATTTAATGAGTTCAATTTCCCAATCACAGGATGTGCTCAGTTTTCATGGTGTGCAATTTTCCACTATTCAAGTTGATACTGTTTCTTATTTCTTGGTTCTTCAGAAGAGAGTAAGAACAACTGACCTGGTCAATACAGTATGCATTTAATATCCCTTATCAAGCATGGTTTCAAATTTAAAAAGAGATATAAATTAGCAGTCAGTTGGTGAGATGACTCACTGTTCAAAAATGAATCACTGTTCAAAAAGTGCTAATGCTTCCAGCCTAGATACCAGCCAAAGGAAAAAGTATATTAAGACTCATGACTTTCTAGAGCGTCATGCTGTTCTGTGCTGGATTCTTTGTACTCTTTTTTCAGTCAAGGTATCCACTTATTTTCTCCTTCTCCTTCAGCTTTAGCTTTAACTTGCTGTTTGCAGAGCTTGCTTGTGTGTGTTGTTCTCCTAAACCAGACTGTCTTAGCAGGCTTGAAATCTCCACAAAGCCCTGCTCAAGGTGGGGGTGGTTAGGAAGCTGAGAAGCTCGCAAAATTTTTATATATAAAATTAGTCTCTGCAGTTCTTTGACTAAAAATGCAATACAATCATGACTTTATAAAATTATGCTTTATTTTTTAAAAATGTTGTCTGATTATGGTCTGATTATTTCAATTGTGTATGCTACTTAATTTTTTATAAGCCCATAAACCTGAAATGAGCTCTTAAACTCCAAGTTATCTTTTCAACAGCAACTATTTCCTCAATGAAAAATGTGGGTCACTTATATTTCAGGCATATGTGTTCATGCCTGTTTTCCTTTGTTTTGTTTTTCAGTTGTATTAAGAAGGTATCTTATACATGCGTACATGCTGTGCCTTCTTTTGCAAAATCAGTGTCCAATCTCTGTTAGCAGACTTAGAATGGTGGTGGCTTCTCAATTCAGTAGTCATGCTGTGAGTGTGATCTCCTACATGTTAAATACCTGTCTACCGAATCCTCATGCAGATCTCATTAAATATGCTGGCATAGTGATGTAAGCCTTTCCTGATTTTTTTTTTTTTGTAAAATCTATTTACTAAGTTAATAAGTAAAACTTACACACAAATCTCATGACCAGCACATTTCAAATACAGAGATAAGAAAGGATTACAGTAGGAAACTTGATATATCAGCCCCAGAGTGAACATAATATATGGGGAATTGCCCATTATTAACTAGCATGCTATAGTCCCAAAGGGTACACATAGCCCCACTGGTTGCCACAGAGAGGTGGGCCTAACAATAACGGCACATTGACATCCTGCAACAGATTACAACAGTCATTTTTAAGGTCACAGTAAAGAAGAAAATCCACATTCTAACAATTAATCTTTCAACAGTAAGAAATAACTTGGAAATCATTGTCAATCGCTGAGTAGATATCAGAATATAATAGAACCCAGAGTAGAAATTTCTTTTTTGAATATAACAGTGAAAAACATATTTGGACTGATGTAATAAAGCACCATAAGCAGCCGCTTAAGAACTACAGAAAAAATAGGTATCACCCCTGCTTCCTTAATTGGCTTATTTAAATTAATTCAAGTTAAAATTGAATTTTCAAATAGTTAAATTTAAAACGTACATATAACTATGAACTATTTTAAGATCTGTAATATTTAATTCACTATATTTACAGGGCTAATAAAGATACACAAAATGATTCTCTGACTTCTGTCACTCTAACTTCTATCATCCAACCCTTTCACCCATTCTTGTGCTCTCCCAAAGTAAATTTCCATCTTATCAAATAAGTACTAGGTATTGAGTTATTATGGAGAGTTTTTAGCTTAACTTGTTTTCATTTTTTTTCTATGTCTCCATTCAGTTTGTTAGCACAGATGAAGGTATCGTATGCTCACGTTCTTTGTTCCTGATTCTCTCTTTCCAGTACTCCCAGACTCTCTCCGGGCTTTTGTCATCTCTTTCCTTCCATTCTTCCTCTTTCCTTGTCTTCTCCTTATCCAGCAGCCAGTCTGTGCTTCTCCTTTCCCCCTCTCATCCACCATCTGGTTCCTCGACACCTCCATGCCTCCAATTGGGGATGGGTAAGCAAGGTCAGCCTATGGTGGGGACATAAACCTTCAAAGCACAGTAATCTCTCAGAAGAGCTTAAAATGAATTATTACAAAACATCCATTGACATAGATGTTGTGCCTGTGATAAAATACAGTCAAACCTCTAAATTTTGAATACTGTAGCAGTTCATCTGTCAGTGCTCCGCACAGCTCCACCATCTTCCACTGGTCTCAAGTCAAGGTACCAAAGGCTGTGTAACCTTTGTAAACAGGACATAAAAACCCTCAAGGTGAGTTACCTTAAAAATCTTCAGGTCAAAAATCTGAGAGAGCCCAAAAATTTCTGGTCATGAACACTCTTACCAATCTGGTTAATCCCATCAAGCTATGTACTGAAGCTAGTACCATAACTGACCCCCACCAGGTTGCAGAGGCCCATAACACTAAATGTACTAACAAGTCTGATTACCTGGGTAAGCTCCCACCTAAGGACTCTTTCTCAGTTCACACCAGCCAGGATGCTGATGACCTAAGAATTCCTCCTTTCCAATGTAAGGTCACCTACCGCAGTGAGAGCCATTGGCTCCTTAAGACTGTCCGTAAATATGGTACTGCCAGCAACGACGGTCTCTGCCTGATTTTCTTTAAGTTAATGGCCAGCTTCATAGCTAAACTCTCTGTTACCTTCTTTAATCTATCATTGACCTCCTCAGCTGTTCCAGCATTATGGAAACAGGTCAGAGTAGTTCTCATATTTAAATCAGGTGACCCTACCCTATTCGAAAATTCTGACCAGTTTCTATCCTCTCCCACCTAAGGATGATACAGTACTTGAAAAAATTGTCTTCCAACAAATTTCTTAAAGTGTGTCTAAGTATAGCCTTCTCTCACCCCAAAGCATGGTTTCAGAAAAGGCTACAGTAACCCAGCTGCCTTGGCTCACTTCACTTACCATGTTATCAAGGGCATGGTGCTGTTCTCATGGATCTGTCAAAAGACTTTGATCTAGTGGAACTGAGCATCTTACAAGACAAACTGCATCTCCTCGGGTTCTCTGCCATGGCCACATCCTGGTTTTGCAACTGCTTCACAGGGAGAACCCAAGTGATCTGCATAAGTGGGTGTCAAGTTCCAGTACACTGGGAGACAATAGTATGGTCTCTCAAGGATCGATGTTAGGACCCATTCTGTTCTCACTGTTTGTAAACTCCTTCCCCATGGATTACAAGGGTTGCCAAATGCTTATATATGCACAAGACATGAGTCACTATCACAGTGCCAAGGCTCCAACTGAACTAGCCACTATCTCACAGAGAAGCTTAACACCACTCAGAGGTGGTTTGTCTCAAACAGACATACAAGTTGATGCCAAGAAACAAAGGTGATGCTGTTTGAGTTCAAAACCTAGGCTTGCCAACTTGCCAGTAGATACTGGTTCCCCCTACCCCTTGAGTAGCTTGACATCAGACAGGACCCCCCTGGAACAAGTAACTGCCTTTAAATACCTAGGGGTCACTCCTGACCCCTTCCTTACCTTCTCAGATCACACTAGGCTCATACTTAAGCATGTGACTTAGCAAATGGGTGTCTGTGTCAGGCTAAAGAATGTTATGACCCCTGAAGTGCAGTTCACCATAGCCCAGAGTATGATACTCCCCCTTCTGGAGTACTGCTCCCTTTATCTACACCCTAACCTTGACTTACAACCTGTCTAGACTCAACACAACCTACAACAGCAACTGTAGCTTTGCTTCATTGGCCCATTACCCCTCTCTTCATTGTTCCTTCTGCCAGACCCTTGGATGGCTCTCTCTCCACAAGTTAGCTGCCAAAAGCTGATTTACATATTTGTTTCTAATAGCATCAATGTATTTGCTTAGTCTTTGTCTATTTAAGCTGCAGGTTTATGTGTAAATCAGTTAAGGGCAGCAATATTTTCATATATCCATGAGATCACTTTGTCAGCAGGGGAGATCTGCATTTAATGCCTATACAGTATATGAGCTAGTTCTATATGTAACCCCCTTGTTACCCGGGGTTACTAGAATCCCAGTAAGACCTAGTGGGAGGCAGGGAGTGTAGCTTGTGAAACTCCAGTTAAATGGGTTTCACACTGTCTCACTCTGTTCTCAGTCTCAGCTGAGACTGAGGGATGACATCGCCAATAGAACTATCACAGCTGCATGAGCCACATTGGAATCTGCAGCAAGGGAGTTGGAATAGAATGTTGGGAGGTTTGAACATTAGTCAGTGGTCAGTTGAATTTGGGAGCTTGCTGAGTAAGCAGCTCAGCAGCTCTGTGTAGGCTCTAGGAGCCTCAGCCCTGACAGAGGGCTACTTTTAAGTAAAAGGGTGTGTGTCTCCACCTGAAAGAGAGACGTGGAAGATAATTGAAGTGGTGGAGACCACTGTTTTCGGGTCTCAGTGCCCCCTCCCTTCGGGGATGGGGGCAGGAAAGGGTTCCCTGCAGATTCCTGGGGCAACCCCCCTAGTTCTGCTTGTAAAGGAAAAGCTGCCTATGTGTTCCAGAGTTTATTTGGGAGAACAGGAAGATTTGTGAGTCACCTGTGGGGCACCTGCAACAAGAGGGTGAGTGTTTGCTCTTGCTAAAAGGGCCTATGTTTTTCACCCTGGGACTTGTGTGACAATGTGGGGATTGAACTACTAAAATAGTGGAAACCTAGAGTAATGGGCTAAGCAACAAGTAAAAGTAGGTTCAAGTCCAGAGCTTGTTGGGATGAAAATGATATGTAGAGGAGATGTGACATACGTCTACCCAAGAATCTACATTTGAAAGTTTACAGTAAAGGAATTGTTCAGTTTCCAGAGAAATGGCCGGGTATGGGCTGTGGGAGCTGGAGGTGGGTGGCCCCCCATCTTTAGTGACCAGGTCCACCTCTACGGATTTCTTCTGTGGATTTCTACTTTACCTCAGGCACTTGGCCAGTGATGAGGGAAGTACCCAGACATGGGATTGGAAGTAAAATTCTCTCTAGGAGTCGAAGGCTCTAGTGTGGTTTGGGGAGCCACAACAGGATAATTGGTTCATTCCTCAAATGGACCGCGGATCAAGTGGCTGGCGGAGAGCCGGGCCAGTGGGGAAAACCCAAGTAGTGTACAAGTCGGGCTGTGTACCCAAAGCTGCGTGCAAGTCCGGGCTGTGTGCCTGGTGGGTTTAGAGCCTGAGGGCTGGAAATAGTGACAAAGTGTTCTGTTGTCTCTAATATGCATTACCAGGAAATGTAGCCCCATGGGGGTCCGTCTATGCTTTGTTTGTTCAGCTTGGATGTGAATAAAAGCCACACTGAAGAATCCCATTCCTGGTTCTGGACATTACAGTTATTGCGTCCTGTGTTCAGATTTACTTGGGTGCCCCTGTGCAGAGTAGCCAAACCTAGGACCCCTGTGCCGAGTAACCTCATCCTCCCTGAACCCAGTCCCCACCAGGTACTGCTGTCAGCTTCAACAGCATGCCACCTGTTGTTTTGCTAAAAAGGCAGGGGTGAGGGGTTACATATAAAAGTTATGACAGCTTGCTGATGTGACGAAGCCACACCACCTGACAAAGAGGCAGCACACCTGGAATCACTGGAGTACCAAGGCAGTCTCAATTCATCTGTAGATGTGTTTTGAATAAATGTTTACAAACTGAATTCAGCTTGTGTGCACTGGTGTCTGTTGCAAGTTTCTTGTATTGGGCCATTTTTATTAGTGGCACCTTTGCTCCACTTTGAGCATGCTGTGAGTGTGTGTTTGTTTCACTTTTGTACCCACCATGCCAATAGTAAAAATACCAACAAGATACACAGCATGAACACCACAGCAACAACATTACACTAGTGCACTCTGGTGATAGTACTCCAATGGAGGGACTACATTTCAAAAATGTTGTCATATTTTAATCATTTTTCAATAGTTTTGTACTTTTGTTTAACATTTCCAGATGAACTGATTTTATATGCTTAAGAGACAAGAGAAGGTGTTGATTGCACTAGGGTTACTGTTCTTCCAGGAATGAAAAGGCACTCAGCCTTTAGACCAGTGCCTAACTATGCCCCTGAGTGTGTGGTAACCCTACACAGTACAACCAACATTTTGTCATGTCTATATGTTTTGGTATGGCATGGCATGGCAAGGTATGGTATGGTATGGTATGGCATGGCATGGCATGGTATAGTATGGTATGGCATGGCATGATATGGTATGGTGTGGTGTGGTATGGTATGGTATGGTATGGTATGGTATAGCGTGGCGTGGTGTGGCATGGCATAGCATGGTATGGCGGGATGGCATGGCATGGCATGGCATGGTATGGTATGGCATGCCATGAGGTAGTGTGACATGACATGGCATGGTGAATACTTTCAGAATTGATAACTTAGTTTCTACTTGTTTCGTTTCACATTTTTCCACAGCATAACCCATTTGAGATGCCAAATATAATTTTCATGGGGGTCCTGTGCCTCTGCTCTTTTACAGCTGGGAGGGATGGAAACACAGAACAGTCATGTGACTTTTTCAGGGTCACACGGTGAGTTAGTAGCTGTCACAGGGTTCATACCTAGGATCCCCAGGTTCAAATGTAAGCCCTCAAAGCACTACACCAAAATAGCCACTACCAATTCATCATTATAAGTCTAGAGGCTGGAGTTCATGTACTAATGACTAACCTTGGATTACATTGATGCAATCCAGCTGCTTGACCAGGTGTCCAATGCAGTGGTCAGCTCCTTATCCTTAATTGTACTGCAGGAGAATGAGAAGTAGTAGTAATAGTAGTAAAAAGCTTTATTTTTTAACAGTATTTAAATTCTTAGGACTCAAGATGCCCTGTTTTACAAAGATGTCCTATGGGATATTTTGTGGATGCAGTATCTATAAGCAATGTATCATCTATCCCAGCATTTAGGTAGAGTGGTCAATTAAGGAACAATATCTAAATTGTGACTTTTTTTACAGCTCTTTCAATATTGAGATCACTGTTTCCTCTGACTATAATTAGATATGACAAATGCAACAAAGGCATCCAAACAGCCGCAGGTAGTATAACATGTGAACGAGACCTATATTAATTTTCTCCATTCCCCTTTACACACATGTTGACATAACAGTGCACTGTACCAGAATCCCTAAAGCAGAACTATGCAACACATCAGGGACTCAAGAATCAAATAAATATGCCTTGCTTTGACAGCTTGGTGTGTGAGTTAACAATCGGTGGAGAAGGTAAGCAATATAAATATTGATCTCCATTATAGTTCCCTTCCTTGATAAATGTAGTTGTGCGGGCAGGAGGTTTCCTTCAGTGCTGGTGTGAACATGTGGTTTATGTGCAATATTATTTTATCCAATAAGCAGCTGGGGGGGTGATACATGTACTTCCATAAGTGATCAGATCCTAGCCTGCTTACATATTATATAGTAAATAATATATAAAAGAAAATACATACAAACATATAGGAATAAAAAATATAAAGAAGCAGTTTAGAGTTATAATGACTGTATTCAGTTGCCACTGCCATTATGAGGGTAATACTGCCATAACTGCTCAGAACCTAGCCTGCTTATATCTTGTATAATAAGTAATATATAGAAATAAAAAACATAAAGAAGGAATTTGGAGTTGCAATGACTGCATTCAGTTTTCACTGACATTACTATGGGTGAAAGCTGGTTTTGGGCACCAATGAATACTGCAGTTGCTGTGGACCCTCTGCTCATAGGCACCCCATCCAAAGACAGTTTACCTCATTAGTTTGTATGAGAAGTGTAATTATTGTGGTGTCAACACAGAAATAAAGGGCTGTGTAACTCTTTCTGATGTGACCTCATATTGTTGTGAAATTCCTAGACAAGGTTTGACTCATCCAGTCAGAGACAGCTGGGCTAAAATTCATAGGGTGGTAGAATGGGGACCAACATTGCTGTCTCCCCCTAAAAATCATAAGCTTGTCGCTGCTTGTACTGAAAATAAAATGCTATGCATATTAGCTGCAATAGAACACATGTGACCAAGGTGGTCCCGTTGGGGGAAGGTCAGAGGCTTGACTAAACCCACTGGGGCCCCCAAAAACCTTAGATCCAGCCCTGGGGTAGATACTCAAAAAATGATCTGGTGTGGGAGGTGGAATACCAAGACCCCAAATTTGATATTATACCACAGGATCTAGTATTATTATTCTCTGAAAAAGCAGTGATTATAAATAAAGCTATGGAGCAATGGCATGATGGAATGTTGTCAGGATACCAATGTGTGATGAAAACGATTGTCTGACAGGAAACCTGGCACACAAAACAGCAGTATAACATTTATTTCAAGCCCAAAAAGTGCAAACATATCTCAGTTTAAGCAGACTACAGCACAACTCCTTTGCTTGCTGCTAATTCTAAGTTAAATTGTATAATACTTAGACAAGTGTAATCTTAAAGAGCTATTGTGCTGCCTAAAACTAATATTAATTTTTAAAATCAGTCAACCATTACCTTGTATATCTAAGACAATTTTTTTTCCCTTTGTTTAATGAGAAGATTGTTTACCCAATGTTAGTAGGTGTGATGTGTGGAACAGCACTCTGCCTGGTAGCTGACATATCTAGTTCCTTTTCAGTTGCTGCTCCCCTATTCTGGAATTCATTACCTGTTAATATTCACTCTTCCTCCTCATTGAAGCAATTCAAACACAATTTTAAGATATATTTACAGTCCTTGGAAGTTTGTAGATGTTTTGTCTAAATTTGTTCATGTAATTTATTATGTCTGTGAATTCTGTGGTTCCATGTACTGCATATTGTTTTAAATATCGGGTTGGACCTGAAAATAGATTTGTTCCAGTGTCCTAACCCGGTGAACAAAATTTGAATAAAATAAATAAATAAAAATAGTTATATTCCCCACACTACATCATCAGCACTGTGACCTCACTGACTGTGACATCACAGATGACTGACCACGCAGCTACCCGAGTAGCTCTTCCTGAGCACCAGTGATGTCATAGTCAGTGAGGTGACAGTGCTGATGATGTGGTGGGGGACTAGAGACAGATACTGTATGTCAGCTGCCAAGCTGAAAGCTGTTCCACATAGCCAGTGCAATGTTTTCATGTAGAAAGCTTTCTAACGAGCAAAAGGAAAAGGAAAAATACTTCAGACATAAAAAGTCTCAACCCTTTACTTCTTAAAATTTCTATCATTTTCCTGTCTGTTTTAGTTCCACTAAGTCTTTAATTTTAGCAAGTTAAAATCAATAACTTTGCTCCTTTGAGCAATATTTGGTGTGTGTGCATGCACTGAATACTGTTTGTTTTTGATACTAGCCACACACCAGCAGCACCCAAATAAAATGAATTAAAAAAAAATTATAAGAAATGTGATTAAAAACTAAGAAGATAAGATAGGATTGAAACACAAAGCACAGGGTAGCTGCACCTTGGGACTTAAATCTCAGTCTAACAGTATTAAATACAAAGTTCTTGAAAGCCAGAAATAATGCAAAATAACACTTTAATCGGGAACCATGCAGAAAGTAGTCATACTAACCCTGGCACTTCTACTGAGACTTATTCTTTGTCAGGGGGATTCATTCTGAGTTGAAACGCTGGGTTAGTGCAACTGCTATCTGCATGGTTCCTGATTAACATGTTACTTTCAATATTTATGGTTCTTGAGAACTTTTTCTTTAATGTGATCAGACTGAATTTTAACTCCTGGGGTGCAGCTACCCTGTGCTTTGTGTTTAGAAACTCTTTAGCTGGCATCTGCATGCTTTTGTCAGGGCATGGGGGTTCCTTGTGCTTGTTGACCCTGGGCTGATCTTGCTATTTTATTTATTTTTCATCAGATAATGTATTTATAGTCCTTTAAATTTTCATTTACACTCTGCTTTGCTTCGCTGTTATCTCACAATATTTGAAAGGTTTATTTTTCTCTGATTTGGGTTATACTTAGATGACACAACAGATGACTCTGCATAGCCCAGTGATGTCCTGTATTATCATTTCAATAAGAAAAAAAAGAAAAAATATTAATTTTGATCTAACAAATGAGGTACACTGGCTCTAGATGGAGGCACTCCAACATACACAGGGAGTGCCCAGTAACCACAGGTTATGGTGGTGCCTACAGTTGGCTGTGAAAGCACTGTATAATACACTACTAAACTCCTTTATTTTCATTTCTTCCCAGTGTGGCAGTTTCATTGTCCAGCTCTCCAAGGGGCTTAGCCAAACGTTGTTTTAAAAGAGCATAAACTACTATTTCTTATCCTAAGAATGAGCTTTAAAAATTAGGAGCAATGTCTGAAATTAGCCTATATAAATACACGCAGTATAGTGTAGTGGTTAAGAGCACTGAGCTGCAAACCCGGAGAACTGGGTTTGAATCCTACAGCCACTACTTTATACTGTGTGACCATAATCAAGTTACATAACTTCCTTGTGCTCCCAGGATGCACCTGAAAACAAGCTTTAGCTTAGTGTGACTTTCCTGGCCAAAAAAATGGTAAAATAAATAGCCTGCAAAGTCTAGTCTATTTGAAAATCCTATTCCGGCCATTTTAATGAGAATTACATAGTACAATGTATCATTCCAAGAACAGCTGCCTCCTCCAGAAAATCAGACAGAGGGCAATGGTTCAGGTCCAGCAAATTTCTGTACTTATTTTAACAGGTGTGGTTGCAGAATATCCCAAGTACACATGTTCTGTCAAGTCATTTCTTTTCAAATCTGTGTTTGAAAAGAAAAGATTCTACTTTAATGTGCTCAAAACATGATTAACTATCTCCATCACATTCACTAGCCTCTATGTGTTACCAAATTGCCCCCACTCCTTTTTTTCTTCTGTGCTTCCAAATTGAAGTCTCTTGAACTTCTGCTGCATCTTAATCAGGGGTGGCTCCCAAGGGACAGGCATCAGGAACTGAAGCCTACCTAAAATTCAATTTTTTTTAATTATACAGTTGTTCTGGGTTGATAATAATTTTTGAGCTGAGACCCCTACCCATGCTTTAGGTCTAGAGCTTCCCTTGGTTGTAACACCTGGATTGCACAATGAAAATGTGTCACCAAACTGCATTCTTATTATGATCAATTAACCGTACAAATGCTTGTTTGGATTTAATAAGCAGTAGAAAGCCTAACAAAAAAAAATGAAACATGTTCATCTCTTCATTAAGTAATGTGTGCACAAAATGTATTCAACAAAGAGAAACATGCTTAATCAGAGCATCAGATGAAAGCAATGAAACAAACAGACTGAAAGAAAAGAAGCTTAAAGACACAGTAGTCCTAAGTGATATCTAATATAAATTGATAATATTATTTTGTATCCTTAGGAATGTCAATTGAGCTGTCTTCAGGTAATTAATATCTAGTGGTTATCAAAGTTCTTGTTTGCCATTAACTGCATTTCTCGAACATTAGCTGGTCTGCATTTTCATTTTTAAAAACTGGATAGAAATTTGGAAGGGGCATCATTCTCTTATGGAAAATATTGCCATTTAATTTCTCTTTTGCTGATTAGGAGATTTTCTGTCTGACAATATTGGAAAAACTGTTTTCCAATTCTCATTCAAGAGAAAATTATTTCAAGAATGTATAGTTTAAAGGAGAACTGTTTTGAATCTGCAAGCCTGTGTTTTCTGTAGAAGATGGGTTTCTAATACTGGTTCACATTCTGTTTTTATTCCATCTGTACTGGCCTTTTAGTAAATTCACTGAGTGTTTCTGCTTTACACTGTTGTGGGCAGTATCATTTTAGAACAGTATAATGTGCTTTATGTCCTTTTTGAAGAACTTTCACTGTTTTCACAAAGCATTCATGTTCTACTCTGGAATGATGCGGCCCAAAAGGGATGTAAACTTCATCATAAAAAGGCACTTCTCAGTAGTATGTTAATCAGAAATGCCCACTGTGTTTACTAAATGGCCAGTAAAGATCAAACAGTCACAGAAAGAGATTAAAAATATGAAAAAAAAAAACATCTACTGGGAAAAATTACTTATAGGTTCATCACAGTTCTCCTTTATCTCAGTGATCCATCCGTGGAAATTATAGAGCTAGTGCACTGCCTGAAATTAACATTGACTTCCAAAAGTAACTAATTCTTATTTAACTGAAATATGTTTCTTTTTCCTTTTGCTAATCAGAATATTTTCTACCTGACAATACTCTGTGTGATATGTGGAACAGTACTCTGCCTGCAGGCTGACATAGCTAGTTCTGTTCCTTCTCACACATCAGCAGCCATGTGACCTCACTGCCTGTGACATCACAACAGACCAAGAAGAGTCAATAGCCTGCAACAACATTGGTCACCTGTGATTTCCCAATGAATGAGGCATTACAAGCAACAGAACCAGATATGTCAATCTACAAGCAAAGTACTGTTCTACAGGGCATTACATCACACCTCAAGCTATCAGGCAGAAAATCTTCTAATGAGGAAACAGAAAAATACATGAGAAATAAAAGTAACAACTGACTGCCTTTAAATAATTTAAAACATTTCCTGCCCTCTAAGTTTGTTGCCCCTAGCTGCCTTAGCTGCAACACCAAATATTACCAACTGAATGAAGAATCCATGTTAAAATACTGATCAGCTCAAAATGTTGTTTATTAAAATATAAATAAACAAGGATGATGACAAGTCATTTGAGCACATGACTTTTTTCAATAACATCCAATTCATAGAAGATTATTATAAAAATAAATACAATATATAGAAACATAGAATATGTTAGCTGATGAGAAAAACTGATGGATCCATATCAGTCAGGTTTTCAGAGGTCTCATGCCACTGTGATGGCCGTGTCAGAGGTCCTGGATGAGATCGGCAAGGCAATTGTTGCCTAATGTTATACTGGTGAAATTCTTGTTGATATCTCTAGGGCTTTCTACACGGTTGATCATCAGAATTTGCTTATGAGACTGTCCAAGGTAGGGATGAGCTATTCAGTTTTGGATTGGTTTATCGCCTATCTTTCTGACAGATGTTCAGTTTTGGATTGGTTTATCGCCTATCTTTCTGACAGATGGCAAGTAACAGCTGTAAATGGAACTGTGTTGGCTATGGGGGTGGTACAGAGAGGAGTGCCCCAAGGATCAGTTATGGGCCCTTTATTATTTTTAGTATATCTGAAAGATCTTGGGCATTATGTGGGGGCCTCTCATTACCACCTGTATGCTGATGACACCATTTTGTACTGTTTGGATGAATCAGTTTCAGTAATACAACGTACGCTGCAGAAAAGTTTTAACAATATGGAAAAGTACTTTGTCAACTCGAAGTTAAAACTTAATTCCTCAAAAACTAAATGTATGTTGTTTGGATCTTCTATGAAATGGAAAGATGACTTGACTTTGGAAATTGTGGATAATAGAGGGGAGGGGTTAGAGTTAGTTAATCAATATAAATACTTGGGATTTTGGTTAGATAATTTTGGGTCAGGAAATTTGCATGTAAATAATTTGATCTCCCAGGTTAATAAGTGGGTGGGTTTCCTGTTTCAGAACAAAAATTGCTTAGATTCTGCGACATTGGACCTGATAGTTAAGATGCAGATTTTCCCTTTAATCGATTATGGGGACATTTTATATGACGGAGCCACTAGGGATCGAATAACAAAGTTAGATGTTCTAGTTAATCATCTTGCCAGACTGATTCTCAGGTGTCCAAGACTTACTCATCATTGTGAATTGTATGAAAGATTAGGTTGGTTATCATTAAGCAGGAGAAGAATGATACATAAACAGCTGTTTGCTTATAAATGTGGGCTGGGTTCTGTCCTTATATTTCTAAAGAATAGATTTTCCTTTAGAAGTGTTGAATTGACATTGAGAAATCAAGTTGTTGTGGATATGGTTGTCCCCCTTGTAAAGGCAAAACATTCCCAATATTTATTTAGTAATTATATTCCGATATGTTGGAATAGCCTTCCTCATGAATATAAGCAAAAGATTGGTAAGCCCTTATCAACATCCCATCTAAGAAGACACCTGATATCTATACAGGAACCTTGTAATTGTTATTGATATTCTTTTTTCTTTTATGTTTTTATATTGATGTTTGTTGTATGTTTGATTTGATGTTTGTTGTTTGATTGTATTTATTATGTTGCGTGTTGACCTGTATTTTGTATTTTTGTAAAGGTTACCATTGCGAATGAGTTTTTGCTCAATTGGTTTTTACCTTGAATAAACAAACAAACAAACAAACAATAAGGACCATACAGCCCACCTAGTCTACCCATTTCCCTACTTGGTTTGGCAATCCCTACTCTTATCTGGACTGCCTTTCCCCTGCTCCGCTGTACTGCAGGTGCCTTTATGCTTATCCCACACACTTTTGAATCCCTGTACTGTTTTCACTTCCACCACCTTCGCTGGTAGGCTGTTCCATGGATCCACCACCCTCTCTGTGAAAAACTACTTCCTAGCATTCCCCCAAGCCTCCCTCCTTCCAGCCTCATGTTATGTCCCTTTGCCCTTGTGCACTTTCGTCTCTGAAATATGCTCCCCTCCTGTGCCCTGTTTATTCCTCTAAGGTATTCAAAAGTCTCAATCATATCCCCTCTCTCTCTTCTCTCTCTCTCTTCCAGTGAATAGCTGTTTAGTTCCTTGAGTCTTTTCTCATAAGGTTTGCAGTGCAGTCCATGTATCATTTTTTTTTGTTCATCTCTGGACTGCTTCCATTCTGTCTATGTCCTTCCTGAGATGCGGTCTCCAGAATTGGACACAGTATTCCAGATGAGGCATCACCAGTGATCTATGCAGTGGCATCACCACTTCACTCCTCTTACTGGTTATGCCCCTTCCTATGCACCCCAGCATTCTGTTTGCCTTCCTCACTGCTTTTTCACATTGTTTGACTGACTTCAGGCCATCAAGTATGATAACCCCCAGGTCTCTCTTCTGACTTGTGGTGGCTAGAACCTGCCCCCAACACAGAAAAGCCTCAGTTACACAGATTCCTAACATACATTATAATCGATGATTCATACACATACAGTATCTTGTTAATTACCCCAAATCTGACAGAAATAGAGCATTAGCACACTAGGGTTGCTCATTGTGTGTGGTACTGGTATTCAGGGTTGCCCCACACTGGCCCTGTCTTTCCCATAATGCAGTCCAAGATGTTTAAATAAATTAAAATACGGCACGGCATGTTATTACAACATATTGCACCTATTCCTGAAGGGTCAAAATAGTCGTGAAAGCCAACAGTTGTGGTGCAGGGTTACTGCAGCCGTCAAGCTAGAGTTTTAATGCCAACTTTTCCAGAAGCCTTTGTTACAGCATTTTTGTCGAGTGTTCAGTAACATAGTATGGCTGAGACTTAAGTGACTCAAGGCCCATCTTGTCTGCCCTTCCTGCTCTCTGGTGGTGACTAGTCAGTAGCTAATACCTTATGTCAGTTTTTATTTCAGGCAGAGGTGACATAACTCCAAGCTTGCCGGTGACTGTATCAATCTTCTCAGGCTTATGAGGAATGTGTTTTAAGAAAAGAAAAGGAAGATGTACAGTGGCTCAGTGGAAGCACACTGAGATCCATGCTGGCATCTCGAGTTTAGGAGCTGACTGAAGTCACTGAAGTCAGGCGAGCAGGCTAGGAGGAACACTGTTGGCACCCCCAGCCTACCACAGCAGGGATCCTTTACAGTGGGCTGGGGAGCCTGCTTTCTCATGAGGGAGTGTGCATGTATGTGCTGCCACTGTACACAAGGCCTCAGCAAAGTTACATATGGTTCCATGGAGTGGGGGGGGTCATGGTCAGGAGGCAGCGTGCTCAAATCCTTCAAAACTGAGCAGCATGCAGACATAAAAGACCCCCCTCCCCCCACCATTCAGTTGAATGTAGGGACTAGTAGTCTTGGGCACATCCTCGGTGAATCCTGGCTGACCAAGTGTAGGGGGAGGAATATCTCAACTGGAGCATCCTGCTGTGAGGGGGGAGAATGGGGATTACAAAGCAGAGTGGTCAGTGTGGGGCTAAGTGTCACTGCTGGCAGCCTGAGCACTATGCAGTGAGGCCACAAATGGAATGGAAAAAAAAGAAACAAAGTTAACTCAAGAGTTCTGCATTAGGCATAACACTATGCATTTTATCTCAAAATTTACCCTTGTTCTCTGACTATATACTGATGTTCTACATACTACAATGTTGTAACTATTTCTGTACTGACACACCATTACAAAATAAGACAAAAATCAAAGAAATATTATTTTACACTAAACATGTGGCACCCATTATTTTTATTGTTCTTTAAATTAAGAATGTGCTACACACAGTGGCAATTGGCTCCACGTTTTTAAGACTAGTGCTACAAATTGTTCAGCAGAAAGATTTGGAGATATAGTCAAAGGTACATAGATACATAGATATATAGATATTATCAGCAGATAAGGGCCTATGGCCCACCCATTCTGCTCATTTGAGCCTGTAAGTTCCCTTTACATTTTTCTAGAAGTCTGTTGCCACTTACCCCTGACCTCCAGGATTCCCTTATGTCTATCCCATGCATTCTTAAATCCTGTGATTTTTCAGCCCTCACCACTTCCTCTGCCAGGGTGTTCTACTTGTCCACCACCCTTTCTGTGAAGAACTTCTTCCTCACGTTTCCTCTGGATTGCCCTCCCTCCAATTTCATTAAATGCCCTCTACTCCTGGAACATCTTTTTTGCTGGAAAAAGTGTATTCCTGCATCCTGTTTCTCCCTGTATGGTACTTGTGTGTCTCTATCATATCCTGTCTCTCCCTCCTCTGTTCCAGGGAGTACCTATTCAAGTCTTTCAGCCTGTCCTCATAGGACTTGTGATGCAATCCCCGAACCATCTTTGTTGCCCTTCTCTGAACCTTCTCCACTCTATGTTCTTACATAGGTAAGGTCTCCACAACTGTACACTGTACTCCAGGTGGGGCCTCAACAGTGTCTTGTATAGCGGAATTTTGACCTCCCTTTTCCTGCTGGGGATGCCCCTGCCTATGCATCCCAGCATCCTATTTGCTCTACCTGCTGCCTTGTCATGCCGTTTCCCTACCTTGAAGTCATCAGAGATGATAAGCTCAAGGTCCCTTTCCTGGTTGGTGCATGCTATATCCTCACCCCCTAACTGATATGTTGTTCAAGGGTTTTTGTGCCCCATATGCATTATTTTTGCACTTTTTTTGCCTTAAATTTTAACTACCAAGCTCTTGACCATTCTTCAAGCTTCTGCAGGTCCCTTCTTATTCTGTCCACACCCTCTGATGTGTCCCTCCTGTTACAGAGCTTTGTGTCATCAGGAAACGGAAATTCTGCCTTCTAGGTCCTGCACAATGTCACGGAAGAAGACACTGAACAGGACTGGTCCCAGCACTGATACTTGCGGTACCCCACTGGTCACTCTTCCCTCTGTGGAGTGACAGCCATTTACCACCACCCTCTGTCTCCTGCCACCCAGCCAATTACCCACCCACCGCACTACTGTCCAGCCCACTTTCATACTCCCCAGTTTGTTTAATAGCCTTCTATGTGACACAGTGTCAAAGGCCTTACTGAAGTCCAGATAGGCCATGTCCACTGCCCTCCTCAGATTCACCTCCCTTGTCACCCAGTTGAAAAATTCAATAAGGTTGGTATGGCATGACCCCCTTCCCCCCCGCTGAAACCATGCTGCCTTATTTGTAGGTAGGTTTTGTACCATACAGTATATTGATTGGTCTTGCTCCTATCCAGCATGGTGGTGTCACCTGTATCTAAATGCTTTTAGCAATCAAGACAGAGAGGAAACTGAAGCAGGGAAAACACAAGAATCCAAGAAAGACAAGTTAAATTCTGACTAATACAATATTTATTCTCAGCTACGTCAGTGTTTTTGATTACTTGATATTTTGCAGTTTGATACCATCGATGTCTAAAAGTAAAAAGAAGCAAAAATATGTAAAAAGAATGCTTTTTCTCATATAAACTTTAAAAATGGAAATAAATTACTTTTTGTAACCTGCAATTTAGATTTGCAACACAGGATATAAATTTACATTTTCAGTGTACAATGTAGCATAATGTTCGTTTATAAATGACACAACACATATTAATAAGTAGCTTATAATAGTGCAATCAACAATCTAACACATGATGTAACTATGCAATGTCCAATTTTCTTTTACTTTGTTACTTTTCCAGCTTTAGAACACTGTGCCATTGGTAGCGACTCAGGCAGCCAGTCATGACAGAATCCAATCAGACAGTCTTCCATGTCTCATACTTCATCATCGTTGGCTTTCCGGGACTCCAGGACTGGCCATCAAGAACTATCCTCTTCACTGTATTCCTGGTGACATACACAGCTACGCTCTTGGAAAACACCATATTTATAGTCCTCATTAAAGTAGATAAAAATCTGCGTGCCCCTATGTATATTTTCATCTTCAACCTGGCCATCTTAGACTTGTCCATGCCTTCAGTGACTGTTCCAAAAATGTTGCACTTTTTAGTATCCAATGATAAATCCATAGGTTTTGGCCTTTGCCTTGCCCAGATGGCTTTATTCAGAATTTTCAATACCACAGAGGCTTCGATTCTGGCAGTCATGGCGTATGACCGTTACCAAGCTATATGCAACCCGCTTCATTATCACTCTGTGATGACCAACAAGTATGCCATCAGATTATCTGTTTACTGTTGGCTAGTGGCAATTACTTCTGTAGCCCCTTCTATCTACCTTATTCTCATTACACCTTTCTGTAGAAACAATGTGATTTATAATTTTTTCTGCGACTATCCCGCCATAACAGCATTGGCCTGTGCTGACATGAAATTACATTCTGCCATTAGCCTATCCTTGGGTATAATTTCCATATTCGGTTTATTGGGTTTTGTTGTCTTTTCATACATCAAAATCCTTCTGTCTGTGCTAACTGTGGCTTCCTCAGAGGAGCGCTGGAAAGCCTTTTCAACCTGTGCCAGCCACCTGCTTGTCATTGCTGTGTTCATGTTGGTCAAGGCTTTTGTTGCCATCTCTTCTAGAGTGCCAGGGATTTCTGATGATGCTGTGATACTGGTAGGTGTAGTACAGAATATTCTTCCACCACTGGTCAACCCCATAATTTACAGCCTAAAAACAAAAGAGATTAGAGCAAGCTTTGCAAAACTTGTGAAAAGAAACTTAATCACAGTAAAAGGTCATTAAAATGAAATATACTATTTCTCAACTTGAATCTGTAGATATTTATATATAGTATGTATGCATGTATGTGTGAGCATGCATTCGCAAACGTGTGTGTGTGTGT
This sequence comes from Neoceratodus forsteri, assembly GCA_016271365.2. NCBI lineage: Eukaryota > Metazoa > Chordata > Ceratodontiformes > Ceratodontidae > Neoceratodus > Neoceratodus forsteri. The sequence continues at coordinate 74,759,186 of JADMNL010000033.1, forward strand.
GTGTGTTAGGGTTGCATTGGTGTTTCATTAAAAATATTCATTTTCATAGGGTTATATCTCATCCATTGTAGACCCCAGGACTGTAAAATGTGGCATGCACCTTCTCAGTCCTGGGGCTGTTAACCTTTAAATTTCAGGAGGATCAGTTTTGTACCTTTGGAGATATTAAGAGCAAAAAATATATATTTTTTTAATTGCTGGGTAATTCTTTGCACTCAGATAAAACAAATGGCTTGGATCTAAGCTATGAAACTTACAGGTTTTTAGATATCATATGGGAACAGGTACTATTGATTTTTTTTGTAAAACAAAATTCACTTTTAAGTTAATTGCAATTCATTGGTCATGCATGTACATAAAAAATCACAGAGAAAAATAGCTAAAATGAACAATTTTTTCCTTGCTAAAAGTTCTACATGAACAAAAACTTTAAGCTAATGTAACTTTTTAAAAACTTAGAAGTAAAGGGTAATAGTTAAGTATCTGTGAGGGTTGGGTAATGTGAGGTATATAATGTAGTTTGTTGTTTAAATAAACTAATTTGAATTACTTATAACAAAATAAAAATGTTCACAAAGTAATACTTTAAACTATTTTTTTTTTCAGAATGTACTCAGAATATAAACATTTTTAGGATTTGCAGTGGGAAGGTTTTCTAGCATTGTGTGGCACTTTGAAAAATGTAACTTTAAAAAATGTACTCCAAATACAAATAGTGGTAAGATTTATTGTCAGATGGTCTTCCTGCTTTAAGTGTACTAAAACAACTATTTGTACATTTGCACAATGCACTCAACATGTGAATATTTTCAAGATTTGCAGAAGGATGGTTTCTCAATTTTGTGTGCACCTAGAAAAGTGTTCATAAGAGATGCTACAATGAAGGGAGAGATGGGGGGACAAATTATGGCTTCTGACAATGCAAATCAGTCAATCACTACACTTCAGCTATTATTTTACTGTAAGGAAGAAGGGAAAGAGGGAGGTGAAGGCTAGTGGCTGTGTTGGGTTGGGGGGGTTGCTATTATCCAGGGATGGGGGATCTTGATTGTATTGTGCTAGGGTGGGGGTGTAGGAATTTAGCAGGGGAAGCAGCAGGCTCCAGAGAGGCAGACTGCATTAATCCCTACACTTCTACTACTATTTTATTGTATGGATGAGAGGGAGAAGGAAGGTGGGAACTACAGTAGTGGGTGTGTTGGGTGTTTTTTCTTTTCTTTTGCTCTAATCCAGGGATGGAGGCACTTGTTATACATTGTGGAATGGTGGAGGAAGTAGAATTTGGTGGGAGGGTGACCACAGGCATCAATTATTTTATTATAAGGAAAACAAGATATTGAATTTTGGGATATTGGATCTTGGATGTTGTATATTCCAATATCCTGCATCTGATTTGACATCGAAGATGTTTTTGTGTTTTGGTGGGGGGATATCATATTTTAAGGAATAATATCTTAAAATCCTAATGTCCTAAAAAACACCTATTATCCTAACAATCTCTTTTTAAAACAGATTATCTGAGCAACCCTACTTCTGATTACTGTCAGCATCATGCATTCTGTACAATTTTAACTGATGTCAGCCTGATATCATCCAAAACTAATGTTTCAAAGGCATCAAGCACATAACATGCCAGAAAATGTGTTAGAAACATAGAAACATAGAATTTGATGGCAGATAAGGACCGCTTGGCCTACCCAGTCTGCCCATTTCCCTACCTAATGGATAAGCTGCAGATCCTAGTTAACCAGCAGCCTACTTCTTCCTGCCCCCACCCCCTAGAATTGCCTTATGACTGTCCCATGCATGCTTGAATTCCACCACTGTTTTTGACTCCACAACCTCCTCCGGAAGACCATTCCATGCATCCACAACCCTCTCTGAGAAAAAATACTTCCTTAAGTTACCTCTGAGCCGCCCCCTGTATCTTCAAATTATTTGTGTTCTTGCACACCTCTTTTTGAAAGATGCTACCCTCTTGGACTTTGTTGATTCCCTTGAGGTACTTGAAAGTTTCTATCATGTCCCCTTCTCCCTCCTTTCCTCAAGGCTATACATATTAAGCTCCTAAGTCTCTCTTCATATGTCTTCCGGTGCAGACCCTGCACCATTTTAGTGCCCTCCTCTGGACAGCTTCCATCCTGTCTATGTCTTTGCAGATTGGGTCTCCAGAACTGCACGCAGTACTCCAGATGGGGTCTGACCAGCTGTCTGTACAGAGGATAATAACTTCCTGTTTTCTACTGGTGATGCCTCTCCTAAGCATCCCAGTATCACCCCAACCCTCCTTGCTGCCCTCTCACATTGCTTGCCCACCTTTAGGTCATCTGATATGACTACCCCAGGTCCCTTTCCATTTTGTTGTTGTTAGTATCTCACCCCCATTGTGTACTCTTCCCCTGGGTTTTTGTTTCCCAGGTGCATTACCTTGCACTTCTTAGCACTGAATCTAAGCTGCCATACATTTGACCATTCCTCTAACCTTGCCAAGTCCCTTCTCATCCTTTCCACCCCACCTTGTGCATCAACTCTGTTGCAGATCTTTGTGTCATCTGCAAAGAGACATACTTTTCCATCCAGTCCCTCTGCAATGTCACTTATAAAGACATTGAAGAGGACCAGTCCTAATACTGAATCCTGCGGTACCCCACTAGTAACCCCCCTTTCTTCAGAGTGGACTCCATTTACTATTACTCTCTGTGTCCTATTCTCCAGCCAATTCTTTACCCAGGCTGTCATCTTGGGACCCACTCCTAGGCTGGCTAACTTGTATATTAATCTTTTGTGTGGGACTGTGTCAAATGCCTTGCTAAAGTCTAGGTAGGCCATGTCCACAGCCCCTCCCTGATCTACTACTTTGGTCACCCAGTCAAAGAAATCTATCAGATTTGTCTGGCATGACCTTCCACTGTGAATCCATGCTGCCTTGGGTCCTGTGCCCCTCTGGCCTCTAGATACTCGACAATTCTTTCCTTCAGAAGTGATTCCATCATTTTCCTACCACTGAGGTTAAACTAACAGGTCTGTAGTTTCCTGCTTCTGCCTTGCTCCCACTTTTGTGAAGAGGAATCACATCTGCCCTCCTCCAGTCCTCGGTACCACCCATCCTCCCATGATTTGTTAAGAGGGTAGTCAGTGGTGTCACTATTTCTACCCTTAGTTCTTTTAGAATTCTGGGATGAATCCCATCAGGCCCCATTGCTTTGTCCACCTTCAGTTTTAAGAGTTCTTTCAGAACCCTTTCTTTTGTAAATGGACTGGTATCAACTTCTGTATCCAGAGTGTTTCTACTGTTTGTTTTAGGTACCTCCCTCTTCCTTTGTAAATACTGAGCAAAATATTTGTTTAGTATCTCTACCTTTTCACAGTCACCCTCTGCCCACCCTCCTCCCCTTTATTAAGCCTCACTATCCCTCCCTTGGTCTTCCTTTGCTCCCTGATGTACCTATAAAAGGTTTTATCCCCCTTCTTAACTGAGTTGGCTATCTTTTCCTCGGTTTGGGCCTTTGCTGTTCTGACTGCCTTCCCAGCTTCCTTTTGCTTTAACTGATACAGTTCTCTGTCCTGCTCCTTCTGTGATTCCTTGTACTTCCTGAATGCTTTCTTTTTCTCTAGAACCTTCACTGCCACTTCCTTTGAGAACCATAGTGGTTTCTTACATCGTTTCATTTTGTTTATTTGCTTCACACAAAGGCTTGTTACCTCTGTGATGGCAGTTTTTATTATTCCCCATTGTTCTTCCACCCCTCCTTCCTGCCCATTTGCTAGTGCATTCCTTAGGCACTCACCCATTTTGGCAAAGTCAGCCCTCCTAAAGTCCAGTACTTTTGCCTTTGTATGACTTGACTATATTGCTGTGTTTATTTTGAACCATACTGTTTGATGGTCTCTAGTTCCCAGATGGCTACCCACTTCTACATCTGAGATCCTCTCTTCATCTCCATTTGAGAGAACCAGGTCTAAGATTGCTCCCTCTCGAGTGGGCTCCAATATTAGTTGTCTAAGGCATGCCCCCTGTAGGGCATCTAGAATAACCCCACTCTTCGAAGTGGCTGCTGCAACTGCACTCCAGTTAACACCTGGCATATTCAGATCACCCATCAGCAATATCTCCCCTTTTTCTGCCATTCTAAGCATACTTTCTATCATTTCCTTGTCCATTTTACTGCCCCTGAGAAGGGGTCTGTATCCAACCCTGTGTGGATTGTGGTTCCATTGCCGGTCTCCAAATTTACCCACAGTGCTTCTTCTCCTCCTCCCTGTTTTCCTTTTGTTCTGTTGCTTGATTCCTTCCCTTATGTAAAGAGCTACCTCCTCCTCTTTTACCCTCCCTGTCCCTCCTGTAGATAGTGTATCCTGGTATGTTTACGTCCCAGTCATGGTTTTGTGTGTACCATGTTTCTGTGACTGCCACGATATCCAGATGTTCCTCCTCCATCAAGGCCACTAATTGATTTTCTACTTGATTTTCAGTTTGAAGGTCCAAATAGTCCCATAGCCTGTGTTAGCAGGGAATTATGGTACATAATTATTCACAGAAGGACTGCTGTTTCCCCCCTCCACAGAAGCCCTTCTGACTTTTCACAGGGTTTCAAAGGACATGAACATGGGCAGAGATTCAGGGGGCATTGCCCCCACAAATTATTTGCTGTCACACACAAAACTGCCACAGCTGCCCTCCCATTTTTGTAAGTGCATGCACTGCTGTGGGCCACCACATGCCGCTGCACCTTTAAGAAACTTCTTCACTCATGATGACTAGTGTGAATGAGTGTGCATGCATGCAGAGTACCGTTCATGCACTAGATCCTCACTACCAGTGCAGGACGGTGACTCTGGATTTGTTTACATGATGATGTAAGTGGGGCCCAGCTCATCCTGATGTATGGTACCACATAATGATTTCAGAGCTTCCACTTACACATCACATGACATACAGTATTGGTTCCTCCTCCTCTTCCTCAGACTTCGGTGTGCAGCAGCAATCCAATGCCAGGCAGCACACTGTTGATGAGCAGTGGGGCAGAACAGGACAGCCAATCGACACCTCCAGCACTCCTGTAAGTACTCTCCCTTCTTCTGTCCTCACCACCAGCAGTTGTGTTGTGTGGCATTGTAAAGAGAGGAGGCTCTGTCTGACTGCAGGGCACACACGACTTCTGTTCTATGAGAGTGAGGAGATGGAGACCGGTCGTTTCTGTGATTTAAACTAAAGTAGGGCTGGGCCGCGCGCTGGTATTGTTCACTGTAAAAGGAAAATCATTTAGATTTAAAAAAACCAAACAATTATTTACAATCCACACTCTGTCCAGCTAGGTTGCTGTGTGTGTAATGTGCAGTTGTGTGGTGTGGCCATAATGGAGGAAGGGCGCCAGGCCGAGGGCAGGCTGGAAGGAAGTCAGCTTGTTGCTGGCTGCTTTTGTTTAATTTGCAGCCAGTTTGAATTAGCATTTGAATAAGTTTACTGCTACTTTTATTGTTTTTATACTGTTATTTATTATGTTTGATTTTATTTTGATATGTAATTGTGCTTTGATATGTAGAAAAGCGCATTATAAATAAATTTTGATTTGATTTTGATTTGATTACGAGCGTTCCTCATTGTGTTCTGAATTTCTAATAAATCCTTTCAAACTACTACTGTACTCTACTAAAAAACCTTAGCAAAACTAACCAGTCCACCTCAGAGGCTCAGAAGAATAATGCTATTTGGAAAAAATATTATTTTATTTATTTTATATAAAGTAAGCAAGCAGCTGCACATCTGTGTGTGTGGTGACTTGCACAGTTGTAGTTGTTGCCTGGGTGGAAGGAAGGAAGGAGCTGGAAGTTGGAACTTGGCCTCCCTCAGCTAGCTTGCTGCTGCATTTTGCAAAATTTAATTTTTGCAGCTATAATTATTAATCTAATCTCTGAATTTCTCCTGTCTGTCTTCTCTTAGACCCTTGACAGTTGATCTGATTGTTGATCTAAAAAAGAAGCAAACAAAAAAATTTCTTAATCTAGTCAGCTCCCCCAAACGTCAAAGTCAAACTACACCTATGGACATGAGTAAATGAAATTACGTCCCAAATTTCTTAAAAAGTAAAGAAATGTGACAGCAAAAAAACTATGTTAGTGCTTATTAGGGTTGCTACCACACAAACGCAAACTGCACAAAGCTTGGAAGCAAACTATTAAGGTTACAAACACAATGCCCACAAAGTTTAGAAATGCCCTATTAGGGTTCTTGTGCCTAACTCCCACTTACCCTATCATGTCCCCTACTCTCATGACACAAGGACAGTCTACAGCTACAGGGCCATGGAGCAACAGCATAGTAGTATTTCATACAAAGTCAGCATATTAAAATGAGTACATAACAACCTAATCTCCAACCTCTCCCCAACCCATGCGACCAGAGTGAGATAAATCAGTTAGCCAGATGGCCAAAGGCTAGGAAAAACAGTTGGTTTTGCTGCCACATTTTTATTCTTACTACCCAGCTGAGTACCTGCCCATTAAGTGATGTTTGAGCCCAAGAAAATTATGTCTGTCACAAACGCACTCCACAGGTCAAGGCCTGCATCCCTGTCTCCACATCATGTGTCACTAAGGGGGTTAGTACAGGCTTGGTGCTAAACAGTGGGGCAAAGTCTGCTAAAACATCCCTTACTTCCTGGATCTGGTCTGGGGCCAACTGGGGTGACAATTTAATTGCCTCCACAGAGGACTCCTGCTTGCTTTCTTCCAGCAAGTCCAGAAGGGGGTCTCCTTCATCCGTCCTCTCCCCAGGACTACACACTGCAAACACCATGTCAGCCCTATTAGCATATGGCTTCATCATCTTGACATAGTACATTCTTTCTGTATGTCTTCTGTCAGATAACTCTATGATATAGTTCACGGCATTTACCATTCTGACTGCTTTGTATGGTCCTGCCCACTCAGCCAGTAGTTTGCTTTCTGGACTGGGATTAGGACCATGACTCTTCTGACCCACCTGTACAAGCGAAGCTCAGGCTCAGTGGTCGTACCGCACTTTTTGTTTTTCTCTTGGGCAGGTGCCAGATTGCCCTGGGCTGTCCCACAAACTCCTTCAGCCGCTCCTCAAACCTAAGGACACAATATACTATGGGAGTGCCTGGGTTGCGTGCTTGTCTTCCCAGTCCTCCCAGAACAAATCTAGGGGCCCATGCCTTGCGTCCATGTAAGAGCTTGAAGGGGAAACCCTGTCAACTCGTGGGGCACCTCCTTGTATGCTGAACAACAGGTGGGGAAGGTATTTCTCCCAGTTCCTCCCATGCTGTTCAGCAAACACTTGCAGCATTGCCTTAAGGGTACTGTTAAATCTTTCCACAAGCCCATTGGCTTGTGGGTGATAAGATATGCATCTCTGCACTACCCCACATGTCTCCCACAAACATTTCATCAGGTCTGACATGAAGGGAACCCCCTTGATCGGTGATAGCCTCCTGCAGAATCCCAAAATGGGAGAAAATCCAAAGTAAGGCATCTGCCACTTTGTCTGTCCTCAGTGAGGATAGGGCGACTGCCTCTGGATACCGGGTGGCATAATCCACCACAGTCAGGATGAACCTCTTCCCAGAGGAGCTGGGATTATTTAAAGGCCCCACAATATCCATTCCCACCCTCTGAAATGGCTCCTCCACTATGGGTAATGAAATTAGGGTGGCTTGGGTTTTCTTACCTGCCATCCCTATTTCTTGGCACCGGTGACAAGACCTGCAATACTCCTTCACCTGCTGGGTGAAGTTGGACCAATAGAAATTCTGGGCCAACTGCTGCATAGTGTGCATGATTCCTAGATGACCAGACAAGGGAATATCATGTGCAGTCTTGAGCAACTGCTCATGGTACCCCTGGGGAATGACAAGCTGCCTGCCTATCACCCCTCCCTCTGTCTTAGCATCCTGAGTATATATCAGTCCATTGTCCCAATAAGCATTGTGTTTCCCATCACCTCCTTGTGCTCCATCGGAGTCTGCCCAAGCCCTCAGCTTCTCTAGACTAGGGTCACCTTTCTGAGCAGCTGCAACCTCCTTACACATTCTCAAGGCATGGGACAGGTCCCCTTCGCTGTCTAAACTAGGTTCCCTAGCTCTAGCATCAGGGGATTCAGGATCACTACTATCCTAACCCTCTGACAATGGATCACCCTCCCTTCCTGGAAGAAACCCTCCATAGCTGTTTGGTTAACTGCTACCGAGAATTTCTGTCCCCTTTCATTAGTCTCCATATCAGGAGACACAGGCTGAGAACCAGCCTCCCAGTGGTTTCCACAGTGGCTTTTATGGGGTCTGGAGCACCACAATTTTCCTTGCCATTTGCCTGTAGGTAACTGCACACACATCCACTGTTTGAGATTGTTGCCGAGAATTACATCAACTGCTAAAGTTTCTGCTACAGCAACCTGTTGCACAGTTCCCCCTCTCTCACCCCAGTATAGGAGAACACTAGCGAGTGGCAATGTTTTCTCCTTCCCAGTGAGCCCTTGTACAATTGCACATTTATTGGGTGTAAGCTGACCAGGCTCTACCAGATCCCCTTTTACCAATGTCAGGGATGTCCCTACGTCTCTTAGCCCTTATGTCTGTACACCATTCACAGTGACTGGGTGCATGTGTTCCCTCATGTTTACAGGCATGCTTTCAGGGACACACAAACAACCCACTTCTTTCCTAGCACCACCTTTTGTATTGCTCGTCCTTTTGGGACACTGTCTGGCAATGTGCCCAGTTTCTTTGCAAACCCAACATTCATTTCTTTTCTCGAGAAACTTTTTCTTTGAAACCTGGGTTAACTGATTTTGGTGGAGGCAAAGGGTTTTAGCTGCCCTGAAGGGACACTTTTCCCTTTCTGCACTGCCACCCAACCCCGTTTACTCTCAGAGCAGGTCTGCTCTTGGCATAGCAACCCGAGAGTTCAGCAGCTTCTTGTATTGTTTTTGGATCTCAGTCCTCCTGCCAGATTTTCAGCTCTGCTGGGCATGCCCAAAAAACTACTCTAACAATACATCATTTTCAATTTTACCTACAGAGTTTGCTTCAATTCCTTCCCACCAGCGTTTTAAAAACTGATGTGGTTTCATGGCTAGTTCCTTGTAACTCATGTCAGGACATCTCCTGAGCTTACTGAATTTAGCTCTGTATGCTTCTGCAGTTAAATCAAACTTTTTTAAAAGTGCAGCTTTAAGTTTGCTGTAATCATTACTGTCCTCATTGTCCATTTGACCCAATGCATCCCAAGCTTTCCCGGTAAGTAGCAGGGATAGCTGGAAACTCCAGGACACTCTAGGAATATTTGCCTGAATACAAGCGTTCTTTTTTTATATACTTCAGTTTTATTAACATGTTTTAACTTTTGTTTCACAGATCATCGATACATCATCAACACTGAGAGAACATGACAGCATTCAAACTGTGATGTTAACAAGTGATTACCATTAGGAGTTGATCATTTTACTTTTGTACATATCACAAGACAATATTTCAATAAGTATGCAGTTACCTCAGTATTTTCCTTCTACAAATTACTGTAATCTAGAACTCTAGTAACAATAAATCAAATGTCCTGAACGTATGACAGAACAGTCATGCTTGTTTAAAAAAGTATAAAAAGCATAAATGAAACTTATATTTAAAAAGTAAATAAAGAATATAAAAATAAATTTTTTGTCAGCTTTTTCTTGTCTTACTATTGTCAACACTCACATGCATTAAGAACTTCTTGGAGGTATATTAATTGCATATTGAAACAACTAATTGGTACATATCCCCATAATAATTTATTCAAATCTGCAAGAGACATTCAAGACTTGGCAGAAGGCATAGTTGGATGGGGGTGTGTGGGAGGATAGAATGGGAGGGGAAGGGAGTAGGACCTATGATACTGTGTTAGTTCTCATTTCCCACCTAGTCCACCTGTTCTGGTAGATTGCACTTCTATTATTCAGATTAGGCATTCATTGTTCACAGGCTTGTTTATAGTTTACAATCTGTAACCAATCATCCATCTCGGGTGGATCAAGTTGTAACCATTTTTCGTAATCACTTTATAGGCTGCAACTAGAAAGATGGACTATAAGTATAGGAGATCTTTTCCTTTCTGTTCTTCAGGTGGTGTGTCCAATAGAAGGTTCTCTGGTTTAAATTGATTTGATATATTGAGTTCCTGGCCACTTGCTGGGATATCTGTTACCAGTACACCTGTAGTTTTGGGCATGTTAAGAAAATATGTGTATGGGACGTTCCTTGGTAAAATCTGGAGTGAAAATATTGAAAATTTGCAAACTTGCAAGCGTGTGTAGGAACTGCACAACTTGCACTCCTAAAACAGTAATTTTTGGGAATTTTTTCACCAAATTTTCAACATAGCCATTTTAAGACCTCTGCTCATGAACAGTGTCACTGTGATTTTCTTAATCTGTCTCAAACATTGATTGTGCACACCGACTGCGCCATTGTGCGCTACATGCATGGAAACATATTTTGGGTGACATGTGAAAAATGACAGCTGTACTGCTCATAAGGAGGTGTGGTAAAATGGCAATGTTGAAACTTCTGAGTAAAATATTAAAAATTCATGAACTTATGAGTGCGTTGGAACTGCATAGCATACGCTCATAAAACAGTCATTCTTAGGAATTTTTTCACCAATTTTTCAACATAGCCATTTTAAGACCTCTTCTCACGAACATGTCACTGTGATTTTCTTGATGTGTCTAATAAATTGATTTCACACACCGACTGCGCCATTGTGCACTACATGTGCGGAAACACATTTTGGGCGAGATGTGAAAAATGATAGCTGTACTGCTCATAAGGAGGTGTGGTAAAATGGCAATGTTGAAAATCCAGAGCGCAAATATTAAAAATTCGTGAACTTACGAGTGTGCATATGAACTGCACAACACACGCTCATAAAACAGTCATTTTTAGGAATTTTTCACCAAATTTGCAACATAGGCTTTTTGAGAGGCCACCTTATGAACACTTGTACTGTCATTTCATTAATTGATCCCAAAAGGTGATTTCACACAGTGACCATGAAATCTCCCTTTGGGCCCAATTAATGCCATGACAGTGACAGAATTCATGAGGAGGGGTCCCAAAAACCCCATGTTGAAAATTTAGTGCTAAAATTCCAAAAAATGCCTGAGATATGCAGCAAAGTTAAAAAAAACCCTATCTATCCCATTATACAGCTTACCGGCATTTCCTCAGTTTGTGGTCGGCTTTGAAGAGTGCAGACGTGTTCCCGGTCCACCGAAGATCGTCGTGCCGAGGTCCAGAGGTAAGTATGGGGTGAGGGAGGGTGTGGGGTGGCAGGGTGCACAGTGGGTGGGTGGGTGCAGGTTGTGGGAGGGGGGCAGGGAGAAGTGCCGAGGGACAGTTTTTGTACTTACAGGTTTATTTTTTTTTGATAAGATGATGAGGGACATTTGCCACGCTGGGGTGGGCTCCCAGTGTGGCAGCTGGAAGGCTGTTTGGGGAGCTGGAGCTGATGAGGGATTGGGAACCATCGTTGGCCATAACACATTTTTCCATGCTGGGGTGGGCTCCCAGTGTGGCACCTGAAAACTTTGGGGGACGTGGAGCCAGCGAGGATTGGGCACCCGTCGGCTCTACAGTGTGTGCATGGGGGGAGGGGGAAGGCGCATGAGCATACAGTATGCATATGTGTGTGTGTGTGTGTGTGTGTGTGGAGTGGGGAGCTCTACTCACTGAAGCAGAGCTCTCTCTTTCAACTGTACGACCACTGCATTTTCAGCTGCTGTCATAGACAGCTTCTGCAGTGATGGGGAACTGGGGCCATGCCTGCAAACACACTGACTGAATTGGAAGACGGGTGCCACACCTCTGAAAACTTGGTTGATGACACTATGTTTTTTGCACATGCGTGCAAGCAACATAAAAATGAAAGACATACTGAACTAACAAGAGCTCATTTTCAGATGCACCCTGGGGGAGGGTGAAAGGAGAGTACACTTAAAAATACATAGAGTCAAAAACAGCGTGTTACAACTGTAAACAGCAGGGAAATAAACATGAAAGCAACTATGTAAATTGTGTACATGGATTTAACCCATACAAATGAATAAATAAATAATCAAACAGTGTGAGAACACATATACCATGCACCACTACATTGAAAATTATAGCTGCTAAAACTGAATGTGTGCCAGCATCAGCTAGTAGTAGAACAATACATGTTGCAATGGAGGACTGAGAAAGCAGGCTTGAGGGAGAACATAGAAACAGAGTTACGGTCAAGGACTAAGAAAGATGGGTTTGGTGTGGGGAGGAAGAGACAGTTGAGTGAAGAATTAGGAGTAAGGAAGGGGTTATGGGAGAAGGTGGAGGAGGAGGAGGAAATGAGAGGAGAAGGTGGTGGAGTAGGGAAAGGTGGGCAGAGAGGAGGGGTAGGATGAGATAGTAGAGGGAATGGGATTGAGGTATGAATAGGGTTGTGAGAGAAGGGAGAGGAGGAACAAGGAAGAGAGGGGGTGGTATAGAGAAAGGAAGGAGGATAAGAGATGGAGGGAAGAGATAGTAGATTGGCTATAGGGGAGAAGTTATGTGTCTTAAGAAAGCAACTCACAACTATGCAATGTGTATAGTCCTTTCAAATTTTAAACAATTCTGCTGCTTTGTGGAGGTTGCACTATATTGAGGGCCAAATAAGACACAGGTTATAATGGATATACATCTTCACAGGTATGCACCCAAAAAGTATTCTAATTACAGCTCTATAATGTGTATGAAACACCAGACCCGTGTGACATGCCTTCAGACATGTGTTTTGATCATCAGTCACAAGGGTAGTAGAGGGGGTGGGGATAAGGTTTTCTATATACACATTTTAAAATAGTGACTCTAGAGCTGAGTAAGCACTTTTAAATTAAACTCCAACTGTATAACTATGCCCCCATTTGACCAATTTGCTTGAAATTGTGCCAAGAATGGTGTTGGTGCCAAATTCTCAAAATTATATAACTTGTGTTCCAATCAGTTCGGGGAGTTTTAGAAGTGCAAACACAGTTAAAGTCTCCATGTCCATGGCAGTTGGGAGGGGTATCTACAGCTCTGATGGCATTGTAATGACAAAGTGCTTTGCATTTATCTTTTGCTTTTGCATCCTTCCTTGTGTGGAACTATCCTTGGAAACAAAGAGTGGAAGCCAAGTTCTTGGATTACTGTCTCCATGTTTATGTTTGCATTTGCACAAAGTAAACATATATTGGTATCACAGTGGATTTTGAGAAGCATGTCACTTTTAGTTCAATGCAAGAATGCAGACGTGTTGCTGGTCCACTGAAGATCATCGTGCCAGACTCTGGAGGTAAGTATGATTGGGTGGGGGTGGAGGTAGGGTGCACAGTGGGTAGTGCCCAGGTTGGGGAGGGACTCGACCGACATGGGACCATTCCTTTCTTTCAGGGACAGGGAAAAAAAAGACATCACAGGAAGCTTTTCTTTTTGCAGGCTTCTTTTTGGCACTCTGGGGGTGGGCTCCCAGTGTGCCACCTGTCTTTTTGGGGTGGGGGGACTTAAGCTGAGGGGTATTGGGCTCCCCGTTGGCAAAGAATGACTGTTTGGGGAGGCATGATGCCAAGTGGGATTGGGCACCCCCCTCGGCTGACAGGGAGTGGGCTCCCCCATTGGCAAATTAACTGGGCTGGGGGCATGCTGACAGGGGGATTGGGCACCCCAATCAGTTGGCTTTCCCTCAGCCACCTGTTTAGTAACATGTTGCACCAGGCAAGGTACTGCCCTGCAATGATGGGTCACTCCCTCATTGCAGCGGAATGGCTGATGCTGCAATGATGAGGTGGCCCCTCATTGCATAAATAAATCCATTGTGATGCACAGATAAAGGCAGCAGAGAAAAAAGAATGTGAAGAAGAGCTGCGATCTGGTCAGACCACATCACAGAAGCAGAGAAAAGAAGCTGGAGAAAAAGCAGAAGAGTAGAAAGAACAATGAACAAACAGTACAGTCGTTTTGCAATAAATGAACAGAATCAACTTCTTTGGCTGCCTAGTTTTGTGGGTATCCTGAGTGTCTTCTACATTAGTGCTATAAGGGTTGGGGATGCCCTGGTCTACAGTGTCCCATCATTTTTCATCTGGGGATTACAAAAAAACTCTTCCAGTGATAACCACCATTTATATAAATATCCAGTCTGCCCCATGTTCTGTAGGTTATTTTTTCAAGTCTAGCACAATCTGCCAGCTTAGCCACCCATAACTTGCTTTCAGGGGGTTGCTTGTTTTTCCAGAAGGTCAGTATCTCCAGCTTGGCACATATCAGGGCTAGATCTACAGATCTCCTATGTCTCTCTTCTAGCTTAGGAGGATTCTCCAGGTCTCTCAGGAGAACCATTTGGGCTTGTAGTTTGATATGGGTGTGCAGAATCCACTTAGTGTGGTCCCCATTTCCCCAAAAGGAGCCTAGCTTGGGACAAGCGAACATCATGTGGGACAGAGTCCTTTCTCACTTCCACACAAACTGTATAGGCCATCATACTAAGGAAATAAATTTTGGAGTTTCTCTGGAGTGAAGTAGGCCATATGTAGTGAGATACTGATATGGTTAAATTATACCCCTCCTCCTGTAAGTCTGTCCAGTCTTCCTCTGAAACAGTCAGCCCCAGAATGTCTTCCCATTTCCTTCTGTAATCATCTGTTTTATAAGCTCAGTAAGACAAGACAGGGTGTTGGTTGTTCTAGGCTCACTGCATTTCCAAGGACAGAAAGGATTTATAATCTTTCATCCACTCGGAGGGAGCAATCTTAGACCTCATACTCTCAAATGGGGACAGTGAGAGGATCTCAGATCTAGAAGTGGGTAGCCATCTAGCATCTGACAGCTCCAAACACATGGGCATGAGAGGCTGGAGAGTAACCACACTGCCTCCAACATTCCCCCCCTCCCAACCAAATACTTCTGCTGCAGTGCTGGTGAGTAGAAATACCTAGTGGTCACTTTCCAGGAAAACTTCTTCCAAGTCTTAGAACTGAGGCCCCACTGGATTGTTTTAACATGCCTCTCCCATATCGGGATCGGGATCTGCAGCCTCAAGTCCCTTTCCCAGGCTCAGTGTATCGATTCTAGAGAGTCATCTCCCAATTCCCTGACTGCAGCATACAGAACTGAGATTAGATGAGGAGGTAAAGATCCTCCCTCGTGGCCCTTTAAGAATATTCAGTAACTGAGGGCTGGGCTGTGCAGTGTGAGCCATCTATAATGGTTTTAATGAAATCTCCAACTTGGAAATATCTGAGCCTATCTTTATAAGAGATTCCATACTGTTGCACTAAATCTGTTAGAGCTAATATTGTGCCCTGTGAGCAAACTGATATATCAGATGTAATCCTAACCTCTCCCATTTTCTATATTCCCTGTCCAATCCTGCTGGTGTAAAATGAGCTAGATGAGGCAGTGAGAATAGCAGAGGTCTCCATCTGGAGAAACTTCTGGTTGCTAGTGTTTCTTGCCAGCTCTATATACTAGTATGCTGGATGTGGGTTGGCTATTTCAGCCGGGTTTTTGTGTGAGGAGGGTGGGACAGTAGCACCTCTATTCATGTCTCCCAGGACATCCTCCTGCCTCTCCAAGGATTTCCACCTGGTTGAATAATTGTCATACAACCAATATAAAACCATTCTAAGCTGAGATGTTAAATGATACAGCCTCAGATTAGGGAGCGCTAGTTGTAAGATGGAAAGCAGAATCCTCGGCTCGGTGATGCCCAAACATATTTAGATATCTTTATATTTATGGTTCTGTACCATTCTTCCTGGACTGGTAATGGGATAGTTTGGGCCAGGTAAAGAAACCATGGCAGAACGATCATCTGTACCACGTCAATCCTCTGGATCAAGGACAGGAGTAAGATCCTCCACCTCTCCAGATCCAACTTTATTTTATTCAATAGAGGAGAACAGTTTAGATCAAATAGGTCTGAATAGGAAGCCCCTATTTGAATCCCCAGGTACCTTATATGCTTCTGACACCAACAAAATGGGAATCTTGCCTGAGTCTGAAGTGATGGCTCGTAATTCATCCCTAATACCTCTGTCTTTGCCTGGTTTATCTGGTGGCCTGCCATCCCACAAAATTTGTCTAGAAGGCTCCATACAGTAGGTGGGGTAAAGAGAGCTCAGGGTCTTTCATATAAATCAGCAAATCATCGGCATAAAGAGCCAGTTTATGAGTCTCTCCTCCCACCTCCATTTCTTTTATTTGCTCATCCTGCCATAAAGCCTGGGCCAAGGGCTCCAGGTACAGGGCAAACAGTAAAGGGGACGTGGGCAACCTTATCTGGTACCTCTTTGTAAAGATATTGGGGTTGAGATCCCGCCATTTACTTTAATATATGCCCTTGGGTCTGAATAGAGCAATGATATTATATTAATAAAGTTCTGTGATATACCCATTTTTCCCAATGTGGCCCAGAGAAACAGCCATGCTACCCAGTCGAACACCTTCTCCACATCAAGACTCAATAAAAGAAAAGGGACGTCCAACTGGCAGCACAGGTGCATTAAATGCAAAGTTCTCTTGAGATTATCCTGTGTTTGCCTCCCAGGTGTAAATCCCATCTGGTCCAAATTTACAAGTTGTGGCAGTATGGTCTCTATCCTCTTAGTTAGAATCGATGTGAACAATTTATAATCTATATTAAGGACTGAGATGGTCGGTAGGAGGTGCAAGCCATGCTGTCTTTCCCTGGTTTTAAAATACTTGAAATGTATGCATAGCACCAAGTGTCTGGGGCCTCTCTCCTCCTGAACCTCATGACAAGTATTCAGTAATGTAGGTACCAGCTCCCACCTAAATGTCTTGAAGAATTCCCCAGTATAACCATCTGGTCCAGGACTTTAAAGATTTTAGATTAGTAATCGACCCATTCAGCTCCCCTTCTGTGATTGGGCAATCTAGTAGCTGCTGCTGTTCTTCAGTAAGCCTGGGCAAATTAACTTATTTTAGGAAGTTCTCCATCTTCACCATATCTACTTTGTGTTCGGGAGTATATAATATCTTACTGAACTTCTGGAACGCCTGCTTAATTTGTAATGGTAATTTAACCAAGGTATTAGAAACTGGGTCTCTAATCTGAGAGATGTTAGAATGCATCTGCTGCTGTCCTAGTCTATGGGCTAATAACCAGGCTGATCTCAGACTGCCATCATAATATCTTTGGTGCAGAAACCGGAAGGTCTGTTCCCACGCACATCTAGAAGTTGCTGTATCTATTCCTTTGTGGCCTGTAGAAGGGGTAGGATTACCTTGTCCCCATCTGCGTGTTGGGCCTGCAATTCTGTAAGTTGCTGATTTAGCCTATCTAATCGGGCCTGTTGCTGCTTCTTATAGTGGGAGACAAATTTTGTAACGTCTCTCCTCAATTCCATTTTGCGAGTATCCCAGAGAACACCTTCAGAAATGTCAGGAGTGCGATTCTCTTGTAGAATTTGTGTGATTCTCTGTGTAATCATGTCTTTAAAATCCTTTAAATCCAATAAAAATTGTTAAATCTCCATAGAGACTCTCTCCTCTCTCTTCACAATCCATTCTAACAGTTAGCAAAGAGTGATCTGACAAAATGGATGGGAATTGGGTACATTCTTGTATTTTATACATATGTTCCCTGGTGACATGTAGGTAGTCTATTCTTGTATAAACTTTATGAGTGGCTGAGTAATGTGTAAATTCATGTTTACTCAGGTTCATAAATCTCCAGATATCCACCCATTGTTCATCCGAAAAATAGGTCTGTGCTGCCCTCTGGCCGGCAGTCCTTCTAGGAGGTCTAGGGTTTGAAGTGTCGAGCTGAGAAGAGATCTGATTGTGGTCACCTCCCAACTCTAATATGCCCCTATGCATCTCAGTGATTTTTCTAAACAGGGTCCTCACTACTTCTGCTCCTGATCCCAGGAGGATGTATATAGATGCTAGAGTACTCTCCTGCCCCTCAGTTGCCCCACAGCAAGCAGCCAGCCTCCCTCCGGTTCAGTATATGAGGTTGTTAATTTCAATGGCGTGGTTTTAGGCACCAGGACTGCAGTTCCTTGTCTCCTTCCCCTTTATGTGCCAAGGCTACTACAGTATAAACGCCAAATTTAATCAATTTTAAGTGCTTGGTCTTAGTTAGGTGAATTTCCAAGTAGCACACATGTGGGTTTGATTTTTGACTGAGGCAATAACCTAATATCTTTTAATTGGATTGTTCAATCCATTAACATTATGGGACAGATGACTACTGGGGATCACAACCCACTGTTAATTAGTCTGTGATGTATGACTGGAAATAGGTTATGCTGGCCACTACTTATAGTTTTGCTCACAGGATTCTCCAACTTTACTCTTCTGTGCTCTCATATTTGTGTAGTTCCCCTGAATTGTCTAAAATACCCCTGAGGGTTGCCCCAGAGTGTGATTCTGTTTACCAACAGTCAAGCACAAATTGTTGGAGTCATGTGCATCAAGTACAAAACAAGCAACAAGTAAACAAATCAACTTAGTAAGTAAACTTATTTACAGAGGTACTTCCAAATAGGACTGCCAAACTGTTTACCCTCTACAAAATGGGGACAGTGCCCTAGCAGGGAGCTGAATCCCCAGGGGAGGATTAGTGACCAAAAATTCTGCCAGGCTTCCCAGGTCCCTTGAAATTTAGGGGCCAGATGCATCCGGCACTTTTGGGTGCCTCATCCACCTAAGAAGAGGAAGGAGGTGATGAGCCTCCTCCCCTCCTGCTACAGTGTAATAGAGGGTACAATTAAGTTGCATCACTTCAATTCCCACCACTTCATTCTATAACTTTGGGACGTGAGCAGAGGGGAAGCTGAAACAATTAGCCCTCCATTGCCCCTCCTCCTCGAATTTTTATTGCTCTGGGAGAGAAACTGGAGCCTCTCATTTATGTTTCCAGCAGAGTCTTAAGCTTAAAACAGTACTTTACTCGTGTAGCCCCATTGCTGTATGAACATTCTGACTGAGTTTATATGAAGGTTTTATCACAGGGAAAATTAAAATAATAAGGGGTAGGTGAACCAAAACCATGGTTCGTTTCATAGAACTACATACAGTATATCGCAGAACAGAAAGGACCCCCTAAGTGCATCAAGAAGGTGTTGCGCAAGTGACAAACTCTTCTGGAGAGTAAGCTCTCCATAACTCGGCAGCCCTCCACATCTCCCCATCAGAACAACCAAATGAAAAAAAAACACCAGAGTCCATAGTCCCTGTTCAGGTATTCAGTTCACATGATGCCGCCGATGCGTCTCTGACGTTGTGTTCAATCTTCTTTAAGGCTGCCTTCACATCCTGTATTCTACACAGTCCTTCCATTTGGATTCTTCTTCCTCAACGACATCTCAAGCTCATCTGCCACTGCAACCTCTGGGGCAGAAGTTCTGGTCTGTTGGACAGTCTGGCTAGAAATCCCATCCCCGAGATTTTAGTTCCTGCTGGGCTTCTTCAGTGTTGCTATAAATTTTGGTTCCTGAGTCCCAAAAAACCCGGAGTTTTGCCAGATAAGGGGTTTGAAAATGGATCCCATGTTCTCACAATACTTTGAAAATCGGTAAGTAGGCAGCCCTCTGTCGTACTATTTCAGTTGGGTGATCATGGTCAAATAGTAGCCTGGCCATATTGTACTTTACAGTTTTTATGGCCCATGCTGTACGTAAAATAAACTCTTTGTCTCCGTAGCTGGACAATTTAAGGATAATGGATCGGAGTCTTGCTGTTGGGTCACTTGGTTTTTGCATGAGGGCTTTATGCGCCCTTTCGATATGGAAGGTGAAAGTCGGGGGTAGCTCCAGGACATCCCATAGTAGGTCCTCCACAAATTCTTCCATTCTCTCAGTTTTAGCCCTCAAGGAGCCCATAAATATGAATATTATCCCTTCTAGAGCATGCTTCCAGATCTAGGAGCTCGTCTTGTACACTGCTTGATCATCAATGAGAAATCAACCACCAGATACAACTACTGGGTCTCCTCTCTGATCTCCCCTAACGAGTCTCCAATAGTTCTATTTTCCTTCGACTGTTTGTGTTTGAGTCTGGAGTGTTTGAAATTCCTTTTTGTTCTCTGCTCGGAATACTCGTATTTCAGAGAGTAAACTTTCAAAGCGAGAGTGGGATAGTTGTTCGCTCTCCTGATCATTGTCTAGGTCCCAAGCCACACTGCTGGATAGGGACACACTCCTGCTGGCTGGTTCACTGTGTTGTAATCCTTCAGTATCCTGCTTTTCTCGATGTCTCCCGGAATGATTTTTGGTAGATCTTTTCCCCTCAGAAACTTCCAATGCCATTTTGTTGATTTTGCTTGTAATATATGCTGTTCTGGAGGGCTTAGGGTGTGGAGCAAGAGAGCTCTAATTCTCAAGCAGCCATTAGGTGGATGACATCACCAGAGTCCCCTGACTACCCTTTTAACAAATCATGGGAGGATGGTGTGGTACCTGAGGACTGGAGAAGAGGCGGATGTGATTCACCTTCACAAAAGTGGGAACAAGACAGAGGCAGGAAACTACAGACCTGTCAGTTTGACCTCTGTGGTAGGAAAAATGATGGAATCACTTCTGAATGAAAGAATTGTTGAGTACCTAGAGGATAGTGGGCACAGGACCCAAGGCAGCATGGATTTACAGCAGGAAGGTCATGTCAGATGAATCTAATCGATTTCTTTGACTGGGTGATCAAAGTAGTAGACCAGGGAGGGGCTGTGGACATGCCTACCTAGACTTTAGCAAGGCATTTGACACAGTCCACACAAAAGATTAATAAACAAATTAGCCAGCCTGGGGTGGGTCCCATGGTGGTAGCCTGTATAAAACAATGGCTGGACAACAGGACACAGAAGGTAATAGTAAATGGGTAGCATCTTTCAGAAAAAGAGATGTGCAAGAACAAGGGGACACAATTTGAAGATAGAGGGAGGACAGCTCAGTGGCAATATGAGGACATATTTTTTCACAGAGAGGGTGGTGGACACATGGAACTGCCTTCCTGAGGAGGTTGTGAGGTCTAAAACTGTGGAAGAATTCAAGAATGCATGGGACAGATATAAGACAATTCTTGTGAGTGGTAGGAAGAAATAGGCTGTTGGTTAACTAGGATCTGCAGCTTATCCAGTAGGTAGGGAAATGGGCAGACTAGGTGGGCCAAGTGGTCCTTATCTGCCAACAAAGTCTATGTTTCTATGTCCTTTGGCTTAGTGTGAGACTAAGCCCTCATAAATCTACATAGTACAGCCAACAATCTGTTGTATCTTACTCATGTGGTGTGGTGTGGTGTAATGTGGTGTGGCATGGCGTGGCATGATATGACATGATAAGTACTTTCATAATTTAGTTTACAGTCATTGTTTTAATGTTGCATTTTGTTTCCACAAGATAACCCATCTGAAATGCAATATCTCATTTACATTGAGGTCCTGCACCTCCTCTGATTTACAGATGGGAGGGATGGAAACACAGAACAGTCATGTGACTTGTTCGGGGTCACACAGTGAGTCGATGGCTGTCATGGAGTTCATACTTGGGATGAATGTTGCTGTAATGCACCCTTAGAATCTACTTGAATAGCGATGAATTGTAGTCATTTTATGTATTTTTAATGTATCTAGGAGTACTTTTGTATAGCTGGTATATGTTTCCACTATTCTATCCTATCCTATGTATTTGTATTTTGTATCTTGCAAAATGTACTACATGATGTCTTTGTAACCTTGTTCTTGGGTCACCATTGCAAAGGAGCTTATGCTCAGTGGTTTTAACCCTAAATCAAATGAAATGAAACACCTAGGATCCCCTAGTTCAAACATCAGCCCTCTAAGCACTGAACCAAAACAGCGCCCACCAACTCCTAGTTTAGAGCCTGGAGACTATATATCATGCCCTAGTGATTAAACTTAGGCCTGGAGCAATCCAGTTGATCAACAGATGTGCAGCGCAGTGTCAGCCCTTATCCTATTGGCCCACTAAGAGTATAGGTATGGCACAGACCCAAAGGACGTGGCACATGGGATATGTGATCATATGCCATCGCTTGTTTGACCTTTGTCATTTTTGATTTTGGGATGCAGTCATCAACTTAAAATCTATTCTAACCTTCAAATAGTATGGTAAATGACCACTACTCGTATGGTTCATGCTAAACATGGGAGGGACAAGGCGCGGGTACAAGGATGGTTGAGTTTGGGGGCAGACTTTAGGATGATTGGGAAATTCTGAGCAAGCACCTGGCAGACATCCAACAACACATAGGTGCAGATCAGATATGGAATATAATAAGGAGGGCTGGCAGAGGCAACAGAGACCTATACAAGGAAAAAAAAAAACAAGAAGTGCATAGCAAAGAAACCCAGTTAGCTATCAAAAGAGGTCATGGAGGGGTGAGAGTCAAGAGGGTGGCATTTCAGAAATATAAGAAGCAGGGAGGAGAAAATAAAGATGTATACAGGAAAACACCTAATGAGGTCACCAGACTGGTCGGGGTTGGGGGGCAAAGCATCTAGAGAGCTGAGATTGGTGCAGGGGATCAAAGGAGGAGAAAAAGACTTCTTCCATTACACAAGTAAGAAAAGGAGAAGTGAAGACCAGTTTGTGAGGATCAAGAAAGATGGGGGTGGCTAGAGAAGGGGGCAGAACAGGCAGAGGCACTGAACAAGTACTTCTGCTCTGTGTTCACACAGGAGAAGGTGGGGAAAATACCTCAGGCAAGGGGGCAGTGGGAAATAGGGGGAGAGGGCAACAGATGTAGGGATTACAGAGGGCAGGGTGCTGGAGAGGTTGAGGGCATTAAGAGTGGACAAAACACCTGAGTGTGCCACAGGACTGGAGGATGGCTCATGCGGTGCCCATCCATAAAAGTGGGCTAGTGGTTGAACCAGGGAACTACAGGCCAGTGAGCCTTACCTTGATCATGGGCAAACTCGTGGAGACCATCCGAAAGGAGAGGCAAGTGAGCTTCTTGGAGGCAAATGGTATCCAGGATGACCAGCAGAATGAGTTTGTCATGGGTAGATCGTGCCAGACAAACCTGGTAGAGTTCTATGACTGGGTGACATGGGAACTGGACAAGGCCCATGCTGTGGAGGTCCTGTACTTGGACTTCAGTAAGGCCTTTGATTCAGTGCTGCATGGGAGATTGGGGGGAAGCTGGAGTATATGGGGGCAGGACCAAAATGGTGACCTGGATCAGGAACTGCCTGAGGGGAGGCAGAAAAGGGTGGTTGTAGGAGGAACTCTCATCACCAAGAGTGGTGACGAGCAGGGTACCACAGGAATCTGTGCTGGGACTAGTACTGGTCAGGATTTTCATAGCAGATGTCTTGAATAGGATCCAGAGCAAAATCAGTCTGTTCACAGATAATACCAAGATCGGAGCTGTGGTAGATAACACAGAAGGGGGGAAGGGGTTGCAGGTGGACCTGAATAAACTGCAGGAGTAGGCAGATAAATGGCAGCTGGGGTTCAATGCCAAGAAGTGCAAGGTTCTGTACTTCGGAGCCTGGAACCAGGGGAGAGATTAAGGACCTAGGCGTGATCATAACAGGGAGCATGAACAATTCTGTTCAATGCAGAAGGACGGCGGCAAAAGCCAACAAAATGCTGGGGTGTATAACTACAGGGATCTCCTCCAGATGTAGGGAGGTTATCCTGCCTCTGTAAAGGTCGCTGGTCAGGCCCCACCTGGAGTACTGCATGCAGTACTGACGCCCATTCTTGAAGACAGACATCAATTTGTTGGAGGGGGTACAACGCGGAGCTACAAAGATGATTCAAGGATTGGAGGGCAAGCCATACAAGGAAAGGCTAGGGGAGTTGAATATGTACTCTCTGGAAAAGAGGAGGGACAGGGAAGATATGACTGAGACCTTTAAGTACCTGAAGAGGATAAACAAGACTAATACAGAGAGGATTTTCTAGAGGAGAAAGGGGAGGGAAATGAGAGGACACCAACTGAGATTGGGGGGGGGTAGATTCAGGAGAGAGAGATGAGGAGACATTTTTTCCACAGAAAGTGTGGTGGACAAGTAGAACTCTTTGCCAGGTGAGGTGGTAGCCTGCAAGACAGTAGAGCGGCTTCAAGAGGGTTGGGATAGGGAAGGGAAGGTGTAATAGAATGGGGTGAAGGGAGGGGCAGCAGCATTATAAGGTGCTAGCTGCGCACTCAAGCAGACTCGATAGACTATGAGGCCTGTTTCTGCTGGCATTTTCACATGTTCATATGTTTGTGTATTCATGCAATAATGCACAACAGGGCAGTTGAGTATGAGACAACAGACTGAGTGCATCCAGCACCCAGGAAGTGATGTTATCCCCACAACACATGCCCTTGGAGTGCATTACTGCAATTATAAAATGGCTTCCTAGTAAAACTAAACAAAAAAAAGGAAAAAGGTAAAAAATGCATTTTTAAAATACATTTTTAGTCACATTTTGACTGGGAGTGATATTGTGCTGTGCTAACATCATTATTGAAGGTCTGCACTAACCAATCAGAGCCTAGGAATTTTTTTTAGACTATGATTGCAGATAAGGACAGTTTAGCCCACCACGTCTGCCCATTTTTCCCTGCCTATACTGTTACCACAGACCCTACTTGATTTCCGACTCCCTCCCACCGTTGCTTCCTACTAAGATTCCCTTGTGCATCTTTCATGCATGCTTGAAGCAAACCACTGATTTCGCCCCCACCACCTCTGCTTAAATACTGTTCCAGGCATCCACCATTCTTTCTGTGAAGAAGTATTTCCTCACATCTCTCTTGAATTTGCCCCCTTGCAACTTCATTACTTGTTCTCGGCATCTTTTCCTCTGAAAAATACTTCCCTCCTGTACCTTATTTACTTCATGAGGCATTTATAGGTCTTATATATACCCCTCTAACTTCTTTCTTTCTGGGTGCACATTGAGGTCCTTCAGTCTCTCCTTGTAGGGCTTCTGATACAGACCCTGCACCATTTTAATTGCCCTCCTCTGGACTGCTTCCACTCTGTCTATGTCCTTCCTCCAGAACTGAACACAGTGCTCCAGATGGGGTCCTACCAGTGATCTATACAGCAGCAACACCACTTCCCTCCTTCTGCTGGTAATACCCGTCCCTATGCACCCCAACATCCCACTGGCCCTACCAACTGCCTTGTCACACTGCCTCACCTCCTTCAGATTATCAGATATGATTACTCCCAGGTCCCTTTCCTGTTTGGTGACTGCCACTATCTCTTCTCCCATTTTCTAGTCCACCTCTGAGTTTCTGTGCCCTAAATGCATGATGTTACACTTGTTTGCAGTGAAATACAGCTGCCATGCATTGGACCACTCTTTGAGTTTTTGCAGGTCTCTGAACATTCTTTCCATCCATTCCGGAGTGTTCCCCATATTGCAGATTTTGGCTTAAATCTGCAAAGAGGCAGACCTTCCCTTTAAAGGATACCGAAACAACATTTTGACAACAAACTATTCAAAAATCTGACTCCGTAGGCGACTAAAGGAAAGGCTGCTGTATTTATTAATGTTAAAACAACATTTACATAATTTACCTAAATGTGGTTCCAGAGCATTTGAAATTTGTAAAATCAGCCTTCCAATTTAGAAAAAAACTGTCTTACCTGCTTCCTAAAATGGCCGCCAAATGTGATGTCATCTGAGTCAAAGTCAGAGAGATATATGGCTCTCTGTGGTGCTAGCTAGTTCTTTTTTCCCTTTATATAGAAGTGTTCCACCCAAATGGTCAAAACCATGTGCATTATTTTGTATAATGCACATGTTAGACTATGGTTCGGTTCATTTTGTTTACTTTAACATGCTGAAAATGTGTTTTAATCCAACTGACTTTCTCTGTGGCAAACCACAGTGCAGTACAAATCTTGAATAACCTGGTGGTCTAGTGGTTATAGTGGATACAGGATGCTACAATGGGGGTGCTGGGGTGGTGTGCATGCTTAATATGCACTTTTTAACATTTTTATTAAACCTTTATATTTTCTGCTATTATTCTTTTCTAGTATGTTTTTGACAGAACCTACAAATGTAAACTATAGTTTGAATGTACACATTTGTACAATCAATAAATCAGACTTCTTCAACAAAGTGAAATGCAGCAGCAGCTGCAAGCAAGTATGCTACTATGTGTGGGGGGGTTGCAGCCACACTCTTCACCACCCCCTAGAGCCACCACTTTTTTGTAGCAAAGTTCTTGTGCAGTTCAATGTTAGAGTGAATACTTTCTCGAAACTCAAATATATACTTGTCTTGTCCTCTTTTTCCATGGGAAATAATAATAATAATAAGAAGAAGAATCAGCATTTATATAGTGGTTTTCATACACACTGTATCCCAAAGTGCTTTACAAGCAATACTAGACTGATAGTGAAGTGACTGAACGTGTAGTGGCAGCTGTTCCATACATTAATATCCACACACAGCCTTGGACAATCGCATGCACTGGTTTTATGGGAAGGGGAATTTTGGCCAGGACAATGGGGTCAGGTAGTGATCAAGGTGCTGGCAGCCCCACATCTTATTTCTCACAGTAATCTGCTCATATTTCTCTCCTTCTGTCTTCCCCTTCCCTGAATATAGCAGTACCTTGCAAGAGTTGCCTTCTCAGTCCCCCTCTGGTATTCATTCTTCACTATTTCTCCTCACACCAAAAACTGGTGAGCTCATCACCCTTCTGCATCATGAATGTAAGTAGGGTTGCCACCTGTCCGGTTTTTTACCTGGTGGTCAGGTTTTCAGGGTCCCTATCAGGTAATCCAGTTTTGCTCTGTGCTGGTCAGGTTTTTGAGCCATTTTGAGTGCTCACATACTTTTAAACAAATGTTGCCATATTATTCATTGTTTCCGCTGCATGTCCAGCTTACAAACAAGTTCTGTTGTCAGTATAGCCCTTTGTTTGTGAAAGCAGTCAGCCTGTGAGGTGTAAAGTATGGCCATTAACACCATTAGCACTTACTTAACCTAATCTTTTCCACTGCATCTTAAAGTGGCATAGCAGCACAGCTGCCCCCACCTTTTGTAACAGTAACAGAGCCAGTTGTCTGCCACTTTCATTTGCTGGTAAACAGTTTCATCTCCAACAGAATTTAGGCATTTTGAAATGTTTTCAATTATTATTTTTTTCCTCAAGAAAAGGTATGGTTACTTCTTTGGCTTGAAATAGTACTGTGGACATGAAAAGGAAATGGAGTCAGAAAAGATATAAAGTACACATTACAGGAAATAGTTACTTATGTATTATTATATACCATATATAACTCTGCATGCTATTTACAATATTTCTTTTGTCTCCCCCCAGATCATATCTGTAAATGATATTTCTTTTATCTCTGTATGTTTATTTGGTAAACCAATGTCAATAAAATAAATACATAAGTAAATAAATAACTAGGAAAAACCTAGGAAAGTAACTTTAACGGGTACAGTACAGTATCTTAACATTTTTGTTGAACTGCTGCTTTAAGTGTTGTCTTTTATTGATATAACAAATGGTCTTCTAGGAGGAACAATGCATGATGAATCATGAAAAGGGGTGGGGCTAGGGGTGGAGCTTAGGATCCAGTTTTTGCCCCATCCAAAGGTGGCAACCCTATTCTGCAAGTAGTACAGTCCCCGTTTTATTTTGACATATCAAATATAAAAATATCTTTCCAGTAAGTCAGGCTCATATCAGCAGGAAACAAAGGGAATGATGGGCTTTCCTATCCTTAAAAGATCTAAGCTACCTTTGATTAAGCATTATTAAATGACAGGTGTGTACATCATTGTGCACGTCATTTAATAATGCCTAATCATAGGTGGCTTAGATCTTATATGAGTAGGAAAGCATATTTTTCCACTTGTGCCATGCTGCTATCAGCCTGGCTTACCAGAAGATCATGTTTATTATTAATATGTAACTATAACACGGGAGACTGTACTAAACACATTCATGATGCGGAAGGGTAGTGAACTCACCAGTTTTTGGTGTGGGGAGCAGGTAAGAAGAATGAAAGCCAGAGAGGGACTGAGGAGGCCATTCCAGCAGGGTACAGCTAAATTCACGTTAGTTGAAGACATGAAGGAGGACGCTGAGCAGATCACTGTGAGATCTGAAATGTGGGGCTGCCAGCATTGTGATCACTACCTGACTGTGGATGAGAGCAGCCAGTGATGACAAATACTCAGAGTGGCAGGGCTGCACCTAAACTGTTACTTGAATTCAGTGAAGGGAGCTTATGGGGGGATGTTGACATTTGTTAGGACAGTATTGAGGAGTTGTGTATAGCTCATTCAAGATTTGGAAGGGTGGTAGCCAGCCAACTTGCATTGTGGAGTAGATCACAAAAAAGTACTGGAGAAGAATTGCTGGGAAGGTGAGAAAAAAACACAACAGGGAACTGTACATACTACCTTCACTGTGCAGAAGGGTGGTGATCCACTTAATATTTACTGAGGGAGCAGAAGTCAGATATTGAGAATGTGAAATGGAGAGTGATTTGGGAGGCATTTTTTAACAGTGCCGGCTTATGATGCATATCAGTATAGGTGTGTACAACCCTCTGAGGTACAAGATTACAATCTGAGGTGTGATAATTCTCTTCATGAGACTGCAGGCTCATACCAGGCAATACTAGGGACAGGTTATGGATGGTGGGGTGTTCAACAGAAGGCAGGCTAGGTGCAGGGAGTTCACATGGGAAAAAATAAAGCTGTATTTGTGGATTAACAAGAGAGCATGAGCTTTGGAACTGAACAAGACCAGTACTTTGCTGTGTGACCCTGAGCAAGTCATTAAACTTCCTTGTGCTAGAATGGGGACTATGTGTGCTCTCTCTCCCCCTAAAAAGCATAACCATTTCACTAGTTGTGCTGAAAGTTTATTTATTTTATTTATTTATTTAAGAGCTTTACCAGGAAGGCATGCTGAGCGGCGACCACTGATTCCAGATGAGTCCTGGGGAGGGGAAGCAGCAATATATACAATACAATAAGCAAAAAGCAGGAATATATACAGTATTGTAATCAAATACACAAGGCAGTTACAGTACAATTAACTACAGAGCCGATATCCCAAATGGTTATAAGTGCTATACATATGGGCTGCAATACAGCGCATGTGATTTAGATGTCTGAAGGGTTGACTTATCCCACTTGCAGCCTCCAAAACTCTAAAGCCAGTCCTGGGACAGAAATGATAAAAGTCAATCTGGTGTGGGAGGGGACTAGCAAAAACTAAAATTTGATATTACGCCGCAGCATCAGGTAGTCCACCTATCTGAAAGTGCAGTGCTATAAATAATGCTGTAGAGCAATGGCAGGACAGAGTGATACTCCAGTCAGCATACCACTATGATAAAATATGGCATTCTGCCAGGAAAACTGATGCAAAACTATATAATTTGTTGGCTCCTTTAAGCAGCATTTGGAGAGTTGGGGGTCCACTG
Organism: Neoceratodus forsteri; assembly: GCA_016271365.2. Taxonomy (NCBI): domain Eukaryota; kingdom Metazoa; phylum Chordata; order Ceratodontiformes; family Ceratodontidae; genus Neoceratodus; species Neoceratodus forsteri. The sequence continues at coordinate 74,788,637 of JADMNL010000033.1, forward strand.
GATATTGTTTGTTTCTGATATTGTGCACACACCTGTAGAATCCCTAAAAAAATATAGTATATAAGCAATGTGATTACATCTCAGTGGATAAGCCACAGCTGAGCTTGTTATGTCCTTATTACCATTGTTATTTGTTAGGTATGATATTTATAGTCCTTTAAATAATCATTTGTACTTAGATTTGCTTTGCAGTTCTCGCAACAAGTCTGTCTTTCTCTAATTGGTTGGGTTATGCCCAGGGCCACTGGAAAATTGCGGAAAAGGTTACCAAAAATTGCGGAGCATTTTGCAAAAATTGCAGGGGTTCTGCTGTAGACCCGGAGAGCTTCACAATAAATCTTTTAATGTTTTATGCAGTATATATTAGTCAGTATAAATTGCTAAATGAATATACTGACACCTGAATATGTTTAAAACATAAAGAAAAGTTTATGTTCCTAAAAGGAATACAAAACTAATAAGCTCTCATAAGCGTTGCCTATCTTCCTAAATTTAAAAGCATCTCATACAGTGCTAAATAGATTCTATAAAGTAAGCCACAGCAAATCAATATTAAATAAAGCCAGAAGAAATATATATTTCTTTGTTTCTGGCTGTAGAATAATGAAACATAATCAACAGCTGTTTATAGTGCTCTGCCAGCTATTCACCCACTTTGGTACAAGAATAAATAAGCAGACAGAGTGGTGAATAATTGAGTTTTAGTAAATGTTGTTAGTGTCTAATAGTCATAATTTGTACTGTAGGTACTGTACACTATTTTGAAATCACATATTTAAGCATTAAATCTGGGGGTTATTGTGGCTGGCAGTATAATCTAGAGGTTAGAGTAACAAACTGTGAATGAGCTGACTACATCTAGCAGACCTGGGTTTGATTCCCACAACCTCCACTTGCATTCTGTGTGATTCTGAGCGAGTCACTTAACCTCCTCAGTGCTCCTGGTTGTACCTGAAAACAGGCACTTGTGCCTAGTGGTCCTTCTCGTTTGCCAAAAATGTAAAGAAATACCAATATATTTTTACTGCATCATACAGTAGTCAGGGTTCCTTGTAATATACCTTTTTTAGTCTGGCTGCAATGATTTTGTTTAGTTAAAGATAAATGTTCAGATGCAGTTTTTATAAGCTTATTTTTAGACTTTAGTCAGGTTTTATTGTAGTCTTTGCAAGTGAGCATCTAGGGGGTAGTTGCTAAGCATGATATCACTGTTAGCAACTGGCTTACAATCAGCAGGGCCATCCAAAAATCCTCAGTTATTTGAATCAAAGCTAGTCTGAATGAAAGTATGCTCACAAGGAAAAACTTGCCCTGCCACTTACAAAGAGGCTTCATAGTTAGCACCCCATTTAAGTGAATGAGAGAATTTGCACCTTTTCTTCCATCTTTTGTTTCAGTCTGTGTGGCAACAAAAAGTTTTCTGATAGACTGCTTCAACACAGAACAAATTTTAAGTGTTTAAGTGTACTGTGCCAGTGGATTTTGAAACCAAACAAGACAAGGATTCAAAAGAAATCAGTGTCACATAAACCCTTGCCCTACCTTGCATTGCATTGTTTCAGCCAAACTTAAGTCTCCATGCAAAATTGTCAATATATTGGAAGTATTTTATTAAAAATGTTAATACTTTTACACAGTTCAATACAAAACTTAAAATTGCAAGAAATTATGGAACATGTACATTTTATGGAGAATGGTGAAAATTGTGGATTCCGCAAAAAGTTGCGGGCGAATTTTCCAGTGGCCCTGGTTATGCCTAGAGACACAACACAAGGCTCTGCACAATCCAATGATGCCCTGTACTGCTATTTTTATTTATTTCATTTTTGTTGAGCAAGAAAGGAGGACTAAGCAATTCTTCCTATTTTCAGCCTTGTCCTGGGGCGAGGGGATATAGATGGAAGCCAGCTGACATTGAAGCAGATGAAGCCGTTGGTGGTATTTTATTTTTAATTTTTTTTTGGTATTCTAACAAGACAATTATTAAAAAAGGCTCCCTGACAAAACTCCATTAAGCAAAGTGCCAGGCACAGAGACAACATTCAGCACAGCTCTGTATTTGCTTATTACCAGCAATTATAACTCTAATTAATTATTCATGAGCCTACTGAGGCTCCTAATTGGCTACTGGATCAGTCCTTAACATCTTAAAAATAACCAGCCCAGCACCCAGCTAATGCTGTGTGGCACACAAAGCTCATGCCACACAGCTAAAACCTATTTTAAAACTAAAAGAAAATGACAAAAATGAAAGTTGTTATTGAAATTAGACTTATAGTCACAATAACAACATCAAAGCCAGTGATTTTCTTGGATTAATGCCTGACTGGAGGGAGGTGGCCCTCGGCTATGTCTCAGGCCACCCATCCCCCCAAACGGTAATTAATCCATTAGAAATGAGCAGGCACTTGGTTATTATTGCTTAAAGAGGATAGGAAACAATTTCTAACTGGCAACTGTTTATAAAGTTCTTTTTATCAAAACTGATATACATTTCTGTACCTGAATAAAAAGTGACATGTAAAACTGTATTTTGTATTGTTTTGTTTTTATGGGGAGCATTCTGTCACCGTTCTCTTTATAGAACCAGTGATCTAGACTTTTACCTATGTCATGGTTTGTGCAGACAACTCTGCGGTTCTGATAGGTCAACAGTTCATAATTAGCATTCTGTCACAATCCATGACATAGTAAAACTCCAAACTACCAGTTCCAGTGAAAAGAACTGCACAGCATGTTGTCCATAAAAAGAAAACAATCAAGAGCACAGTTTTCATATCTGGGTTTATCCAGGTACAGTTAAATACAGATCATTTGGGTATGAATTCCATTGCTATAAACAAGAACATTATTTAACTCATGCCCATTAGCACAAATGTCCTGTCCCTTTAAATAAAGTATATTTTTGCATTAACCGTCTGTAGCCACTAAGCTTTATTGTGGACTTTTCTTTAAGTGTGGTTTCTTGTTCTCCATCAGTGCCCTGTATTGCTATTTTAATTTAAAAAAAATGTAAACTAATGAGGTATATAGTGTATAGTGGAACGTCGTTGTTCACTGAAATTTAGCGCTCTCAAAATGTTGTTCTGCTACACTAGTGACATCCTAAGGACAGCAGAACGAAAAATACTTTTCGTTCTGCTGCAGTGTGGATGTCACACATGGTGTCCTCGAGCAGCAATCTGACAGTTAGTCTTATTTAAAAAAAGATGTAGTATTCTTTTTGAGTCAATGATGTTCATTATACACTATACGGAACAGTGCTTGAGTACCAGTTAACAACAGGGCTGTTCTTTCACTTTGTTGGTACTTCGATGACAGATTATCCTCGAGCTGCGCTCGAGGTAATCTGTCATCATAGTACCAACTTGGTGGAAAAGAATAGCCCTGTTGTTAACTGGTACTCATGCACTATGGCTGAGTGTCTCCACTTGAGCGGGAAGCCCACAGCAGATGCAGACTTTCCCGGTGCCTACATGTAGCTGTGAAGGTGCTGTATAACACCAAATTCTTTCATTTTCATTTCTTCCCAGTGGGGCAGTTTCATTGCGCAGCTCTCCAAAGATTTAGCTGAGGGTTGTCTCAAAAGAGCATAAACTACTATTTTTCAGCCTAAGAAAGAAGTTTAAAAGTGAAGAACAATATTTGACAACAGCCTGCAAGGTCTAGTGTACTCCCAAATCCCATCCCTGCCCTTTTAATGAAAGCTATGTTGCTTGTCAGCCGAAGAAGAGCTGCCACCTCCAGGTAATCTGGTAAGAGGACTGCGTCTCAAGCCCAGTACATTTCCATACTTACTTTAACAAGATTTAGTTGTAGAATATCCCCACCACACATGCTGACAGGTCATTTCTTTGAAAAGAAAAAAAAGTCTTATGTGCTCTAAATATGCTAAACGTACTGCTTTCTATTCACTGCCTCCATGTGCTCCCAAATTACCCCAAAACTATTTTATTGCATGCTTCCAAACTGAAACCAAATGAGCTTACCTGTATTACATCATGGAAATGTGTTATTAAAGCATGCTGTAATTAAGCAATAAGGCACGACAAGGCGTGTCATATAATAACGTCACTCCTGGGGTAGGCTGAAACATGATGCGAAGTCATGTGCTTCCACCTACCCCAGGAATGACATTATTACACAATAACACATACCTTGGAGTGCCTTATTGCAATTATACAATGGCTCAATGTTATACAAAATAAAAAAAAGTAAAAATGTTTTTAGTAGATTTTTAGTGAGGTAGTATATGTTTGTTTCCTAAGAGAAAAGCAAAGGCTATTGTGGCTAATCAATACAGTGATGCTATTGTGTAATAACTCACTGTCTCAGGCATACACTGACCAATCAGAGTCCAGTATTATTTCTGCCATTGTATAATTATAATCAATTAACTGTAAATGTTTGGAATTAAGCAAATAGTAGAAATCCAAGTAAAACTACAATGAAGCACAAGCAGCTGTAAATGATCTAAATGTGTACAAACTAATGTACACAAAACTGAGTCAACAAAGAAAAACACGCTCAATCGTTGTATCCAAAGCAATTAGCAAATTCTCTTTTTCAAACAAGAATTGCAAGGGGAACAGATGCAGTAGTACAAAGTAATGTTTATTTGAAATAGGTAATGTTATTGTCGTATCCATAGGCATGTCTATTGAGCTGTCATCAGGTAATTCATATCTAAAGGTTATCAAAGCTGTTGTTTATCAACTACATTTCCCAAAAAGTAATTGGATTGCATTTTTATTTTTTAAACAAACGGATATAAATTCAGGAGGAACAACTTTTTATGGAAAATATTTGCCATTTCTGTTGCAATACTCACTGTGACAAGCTCCAGTTCAAGTGTCTCATGGAGCCCAGGCACTTGGTGTACAGTGTCCCACATCGTCACAAAAATATAAAAGGCAAAGCCAGCCTGGAAGCATGGCTTTAGAGCTGCTGTCTGCTACTTTGGTGGCCCGGGTCCTGGAACAGACTTGGGACAGTGAGGTGCTGGCTGGAGAAGAGAGGATTGGGCATCCTTAAGCCAGCGCTCCTCCCTACAGAGCTCAAAAGATGCATGGAGAGAGGGTAGAGTGTGGACTGATGCTGGCTCTTATGAAGCCACTTGCCCACCATAATACTGGAGGATTGAGCTGCCAGAAGATACAGTAGCAGAAATCGCATTCTTTCACTCAGATCCAAGACATTGTATTGCTTGAAACTTAGGTAACAGGCAGATGCACACTGTGGTGAAAAACACAAAGTATACTCACTTGTGTTTTGTTTGTATATATATATATATATATATATATATATATATATATACACACATAGAGAGAGAAAGAGAAGGAATGCCTTACTTGCAGTGGTGTCAGACTAGTGTGCTGGTGCTGGCTACCTACGTTTCAAGGAATACAATATCTTGTGGATCTGGGTGAGAGGATGCAGTTTGTGCTATCTTCTGGTAGCTCAATCCTCAGATAATATGGCAGACTCATGGCTTCAAGAGATCCAGTGTCAGTCCACACTCTAGCCACTCTCCATGTATCTTTTGAACTCTATGCTCCTCCTTCAGAGATGGCAGAAGAATGTCACATTGGTCAGCTGCCACTTGGAGGCACCTGAGTGTCAGCACAGCAGAACAACTTGGGAAGGTATCCCCATATAGAGATATCGGGGGTGTTTCCATGGAGGCAGAGCAGGAGCACTGTATCACTACACACATGTGGTCCTAGGGGAGAAAATGGAGGGGAAAAAAACCCTGTCAGCAGCTGGATGGTGGCCCTGTCCCCCCACAGACCCCACACTGGTGACTGGGCACCATTGTACAAGTCCTATCGCAAAGGGCACTGAAGTGAAAATAAGACCAAGAGATGTAGGGTGATGGACTGGGTTGGGAGTGGTCCAGATAGAGGCAGGTCAACAGAACAAGGAGAGTAATAGTAGATTGAAAAAAATATGTATAAAGGGCAAGAACTAAGGACCACAAAGGTGCTCCTAGAAGGCCACAAATGGTCAAAGATGAGCAAAAGAAAAAACTCCAGTGCACAGCAGTGGAAAATGCATGTGTATTTATTTAATTCAACATACAGCACTCATCAGCATGGATATGAACAAGGCCCCTAATGTTTTGCATCCAAGCTAGGTTCCACACAAGCAAAATGTTAGAGTGTGTTACCTGCATCTGTGCTAAAGGCCACTGTATACTACACTAAGTACATGCATTTGCATTCCCCATCTGAGTATGCTGAATTTTTTCTGTTATTTTCCCCAAATCTCTACCGCACTAGACAATTACAGGGAGGTATTGGCATTGACATAAGCACTGTTTGTGAAAATGGCAACTTACCAGCACTCCCAGCCAGGAAAAATGCTGTGGTTCAGTGGCCTATGTAAAATGAGTTGTGGTGTCTCAGTCCAGTTCCCTTTAGGCAGTGTCGCTATCACAAAACCATCAACACAACTGGTATTTATTGTCATCCTTGTGGGCAGCCTGACATGAGAGGTCGAGGACTGCATGGGAGTGGAGTCTGAACTAACCTCTACTTACGTGGTAGTTCGTCCATGACAGGGTTGAGGGACATTGGCTGGGCAGTGTGAGGAAGCTTGCGCTGTGATCGTCTTTGCTGTACCTGTCATGTGGTTGTGGCTGTTGTTCTGCCAATTCCATAAACCCACAGAAGCAGTATGACCTGACTCCTGCATTTCAGAAGCATACCTCTCAAGTGCTCTGCATTAGGCATAAGCACTATGCATTTTACAGCTACGTTAACCCTTGCTTTCTGAAGATAAACTAATGTTCTTAACTATTTCTGTACTTACACACCACTACACAATAAAACTACAATCAAAGAAACATTCTTTCATGCTAAACATGTGGCACCTCTTTTTTTTTTATTTGTATTAATGTCTGAATTAGGAAATGTACTGCATAGCAGCTTGATAGCACAGTGGTAGAGCTGCCATTTGCAAGGCCAGAGACCTGGGTTCAGGAATGGGCTCAGGTCACTTGGGGGCTAGCTGGGAGGAGCATTGAATGAGCCAGAAAATGTCTCCTGCTATGGGCGGCACCTCCCTCTAGTGTGAATGCCATGTTCTCCTTTCTCTTTCACCAGGTGTCACTTTGAATTGGTTATTCTGACATTTATAGACACAGGGCATTTGTGTTTTGTGGATCACCAGTTCCCTGACACCAGTTGATGATGACATCCCGCAGGCATAAAGGCAGCTTAGATGTGGGCAGTGTCCACACCCCTTAACAAAGGGGAAATTATTTCCTCAAAGCACCATGGCTCAGCAATTCTGCTGTTGCTGGTTGCAGTTTTGTAATCCTGTTTAGATCCATACTCAAGATCTAAAAGTCACCTCACAGAGAACTGTGAGAATCCAAATGGGAGTCTGGTATTGCTCTACCACCATAGACCAAGACATTAGAAGACAGGATTAGAAGAGGCCTCATATGGGCGAGTCATCAGATCCAAGGTTTGCAGGTAAAGGTGAGCAGAAATCCTCTTCTGAGCCCTGAGATACCAAATGTCTTCACAAGAGTGCATGCCTTTGTTAGTTCTTGTAACCCGCACTGTATGACAGGCAGTTAGCTAAAGCTGGGTCATAGTACAATTGGAGGCACCGAGATGAGGAGGGAACACCACCAGATGCCAACATTACTGCACAGCTGTACATGGGAGTGTGTGCCATTGCATGACAACTCCCCAGAAGGAGACAATAACAGAACCCCTGGCAGACAAGATGATGCGGCAACCTGCATATCCCACACTACCAACTAGCATGCTGACCCAATTAGCACCATGTAAGGAGTCTCACAAGCAGCCAAGGATTGAATGGGCATGGAGTCTGAATTACATTTCACCCATGTGGTGTTCCTTCCTTGGCAGGATTGAGGTACATTGGCAGGGCAGTGTGGGAAGCTTGTACTGTGATCGCCCATGCTGTACCTCTTATTTGGATAAAGAACCTCAGGTTCCAGTGATTTCAATCCAGCACCTTTCACAAGCACTAACAAAAAAAAATTACCACACAGGAAAAAAAACTTTAAAATAAAGAGGTACCTTCTCACCAAGTGGTTCGGTATTAGTGTTGGGATAAGTCCTAGAAAAGGTAGCTGTCGGGGTGGGAGTGGCAGTAGGCAGCTTGCCAGGGTGCCATAAAAGAGGAAAAAATGTATAAGGGGGAAAAAAGAAAAATGCTACACATACTAGTCATTTGCTTCACATTTCTACTACCAGTGCTACACATTGTGGAGAAGAAGGGCTGAGGGATATGCACGGACATCAGTATTCAACTACATATGTGCTGGCCTTGCTCCTATCCAGCATGGCAGTGGCATCTGTATCTAAATGTTCTAAACAATAAAGCAATAAAGAACGATGAGGGAAAATCAAAGCAGGGAAAATACAAGAATGCAAGAAATACAAATTAAATTTTGTCTAAAACAGGACACCTCCATGGACACCCTGTCATCCCCTTTAAGCAGCCATCCCGTTTATCAGAAGCAGCCTATTTTCCATTGCAACCGGAAAAGACTTTGCTCATGACACACACACACATGCATTACAACCTTGAACAAAACAGAGAAAACAAACAAAGCATCAAGAATACTGGATACCAGTATTTTTATGATTACAGCTCCTTTTGTAAAAGTGTGTTTTGTTTGGTTCTCGATTTAATCTTTATTTAATTGGTGAAAGTAGCACACTGAACTTTAATTAAAATCCTTAGCTTCACTTCTCAACTTTTGAGAGAGAGGTTATACAGCTGTAAAGCCTCGATGACTTTTATTTTCTCACTCAGTGTGTGGTCGACTCTATTGTTCTTGCTTGTGGATGCCATCCTGCAAACTAAACACATTCTAGAAAGATGTTAAACACACTCCAGAAAGATGCTAAGCAGGTGGGAATGTGAAACAGCTTAGATGCTGGGCAGTAAATGAGTACTTAACGAGGTACAATTACATTTTCAGCACCTTTTCCTATACCCGTGACTAGATTACATCCCAATTAAGCAGCAGGACTGGCCCAATTAAACAGAAGCTGGTCCCATTGAATAACATTAACCAAAAATTGGTGGCAGGAGATCATCCCAATTAAGCGGACATCCCCTTTAACCTCGTCCCCTTTAAGTGGCTTCTACAGTACTACAATTAAAAAACATTCTCAGCAGTATCAGTATTTTTTTAACTACTGATAACATTGTCATGATAGTCTGTGGTTTGATAAAACTGATGCTTAAAAGATGGAGGAGTACAAATATTCTGAAAGAATACTTTTCATCCTATCAACTCTTAAATTAAAATAAATGACTAAAAAGCTTTCCAGTACTAGTGGTGAGTGCACTTCCCCCTAGCTTTAACAGACTTCAGTATTAAGAGTAGTACCACCTCCAGAGTGCTCCCCTATCACTTTGAACTAAAATAAATTACTTCTGTTAACCTCTAATTTAGCTTTGCAACACAGACTATGCATTACTATAAAACTGGCCATGAAAAGCCTGTAGCCTCAGTGGTCAAAATATGTCACATGACCACTGATTATGTTCTGACAACTGCATACCTCATTAGAATTACATATTTTTTCAACAAATAAAAGCCCGGTCTAATAGTGGGTTAAAACACTCCAGGGTATGCAGTTATTGGGAATTAATGCATTGGGGAGATGGAGATACTCATGCTGGTTGTGGTTCAGTTTTGTCTGCTGTAAAGTTTTTTATGCAACAGCAGTATGTGCTAAGTGCCCTAAACTAAAAAAAAAAAATCACTGAACCAGTCCCTTTTGGGTTCTTGTTTTTCTGCATGTAAGGGAATAATACACTTTTCTGGTGATTGTGGCACTTAGCTATGCCTCATGCCTAACAGCTACCCAAGGCATGCATTATTTCCTTGTAACTGCACACTCCATCATGTGCTGTCATTTATATATTCTCCCCATGCAATGTAGTATAATGTTCATTTATAGAGGGCACATATTAGTAGGTGGCTTATTATATTTTAATCATGAATATACTTCAAAATGCAACTATCATGTGCCTCACTGTATTTTACGTTATTACTTTTCCATTTTTAGAACTCTGTGGCATTGGCAGTGACACAGGCAACCTGTCATGTGTAGAATCCAATCAGACAGCTCTCCATGTCCCTTACTTCATCGTTATTGGTTTCCCAGATTCCAGGACTGGTCGTCCACGAACCATCCTCTTCTCCGTGTTCCTTGTGATGTACACAGCCACGATCTTGCAAAACATCATTTTATGGGCATCATAAAAGTAGGTGAAAGGCTGCACTCTCCTATGTATATTTTACCTTCAGCCTGGCTCTCTTGGACTTGTCCCTCCTTCAGTAACTGTTCCAAAATGTTGTACTATTTAGTGACCGATGACAAATCCATAGAAATTGTTGCTTGCATTGCCCAGATGGCTTTGTTTGTAATTTTCAATGTCACAGAGGTTTGATTCTGGCAGCCATGGCGTATGACCGTTACCAAGCCATATGCAACCCGCTTCATTATCATTCTGTAATGACCAGCCAGTCAGCCACCAGATTATCTGTTACGGTTGGATAGTGGCGATTATTTCAACATCCTTCTATTTACTTTATTCTTATAACACCTTTCTGTGGACAAACTATAGTTTATTTTTTCTGTAACTCTGCCTCCCTGGCAGCACTGGGCTGTGCTAACAATAAGATGTATTCTGCCATTACCTTATCTTTCGGTCTGATCTGCATGTTAGGTTTAGTGTTTTGTGTCGTGTTTTCCTATGCCAAAATCCTTCTGTCTGTGCTGGCTGCAGCTACCTCAGAGGAGCACTGGAAAGCCTTCTCGACCTGTGTCAGCCACCTCTTTGTCTTTGCTGTGTACATATGGTTCATGGTTTTTGTTGTCATCTCTTCCAGATTGCCGGGGATTTCCGAGGATGCTGTGATACTGGCAGGTGTAGTACAGAATATTCTTCCACCACTGATCAACCCCATAATTTACTGCCTGAAAACAAAAGAGATCAGAGCTAGTTTTGTAAAGTTTATAAAAAGAGCCAGTGTTGAGAAACTTTTAAAAAGAAACATAATCACAGTACAAGGTGATTAAAGTTGAATATACCATTCATCTAGTTATTTAGTTTTTGCTGACCGGGAAAGGAGGACTAGGCAATTCTGTTTATTTTCAGCCTCATCCCAGGGAGGAGAGTACAGATGGAGATAAACTGACACCGAACCAGATTAATCTGCTGGTGGTATTTTTTAATGAATGGAGGAAGGAGGACGTTGGCCAGGACACTGGGAAAATTCCATTACTCATCAAGAAATGCCATGGGAATCTTTAACATCCACCTGAACAACCACCAGAACAGACAGATGGGACCTCCGTTTAACATCTCATTTGAAAGACAGCACCTCAGAAGTGCAGCACCCCTTCATGCTGCACTACAGCATCAATGCTGGAATTTAACCCAAGTTCCCAAGTGTGGGGATGGAACCAACAGCCTTCTGCTCTTCCAGTCTCAAAAGCGAATGAGCAACCTGCTGAGCCACTGGCACTGACAACGTCAGTTCATCAACTTGAACAAGTGTGAATATTTTTTTTAAATAATATATAATTTTGGTGGTTTGAGGAAAGAATGTTGCTTAGTTTTATAGTTAGTAACAATATTTGTCCCCACATGCTCAATTCGCTGAAACAATAGCTCCAAAAAACAATTCCACAAAGTCATGTTTTGAAACTTACAAATTTGTTAGATATTATTAAGCTATGGGTCCTTTTTGTTTTTTGGTGAAAAAATTGTAATTCATTTTGGAGTAATTCATGATTTATTGTTCTGACATGTTCGGTTCACTAAATAAATATAGCTAAGTACACATACTTCATTGAACATAAGCCATCTTAGATAAATACAAAATCACACATACTCCCATAATGCAAAGCATCATGGGCTGTATATGCAAATCATCACATCTTGAATAAAAGCTGCCCTCAAATAAAAGCTGCAGCTTCTAGTCAGGATTGAAGTCATCTCAGATTAAACATTGTGGGTGGGACTCTGTGATTTGCTCTTTCTAAATACAATCATTGCTGTACTTGTTTTGTTAAACATATTATCTTAGTTGATGTTTCTTTTACTTATTTTGATATGAAGTAGACCAATGACAATAAACTTGGTCAAATCCAGAATGTGTGATATTTTATTTTTATGCAAGCTGCCCTTGAATATAAGCCTCTGGTAAAAATATTTTAAATGTTAATAAAAGCCAGCAAGGTAATTCCCTTGGCTAAAGTACCTTACAAAGGAGCCCTGAGGACAGAGGCTTGCTGCTGAAGGGAGGGGGAGGATGGTGGGTCAAAGAAAAAGTGCTTCTGAATGAGGCCAGAGGAACTAGTTTATATAGATCAGGCAAGGGGAGTGGCTAGTTGCTGTAGCCCACCGAACTGCAGGCATGGCCTTTCAGTTCAATGGGCTTATGTAGCTTAGTGTAGTGTTATGCTTGTGCAACTGTTCATAACTTTGGCCTTTCACACTCTCTGTTCTATGAGGAACTACCACCCTGTAGGGGTACCAAAGGAAAGGAACCCTTGAGGAGGATTCCACCCCTAGAGGTGCCATCAGAAGGATTCCCCTGGTTCAAGGTACATTAGGAAGGAGCCCCCCAAACAAAGAGTATTGACCAGCAAATGTTGACCATGAGGGCTGAGAGCTAGATTGACAGCAACCAGTGGCAACTGGATATAGATACAGATGGAAGAGTAAGCTGATAGATATCTACTGAGCAGAGGGGCATGACTTCCTAAGGAGACAGGGAATTGCAAAGAAGGAGAGCCATCATCAGGCTCCATCAAACAGTGGAACCTATCTGGGTAAACTGAGCAATATAATAAATATTAACTACCTAGCATTTATGGCCTTTAGCACGGAAGAGAGAAAAAATCCTATGAGGAGGAAACCTCTGGGGATCCAAGGCCTAGGTCATCTTCCCTCCAGGGTTGGGATACTTTAGCGATGGCTTGGCTACTGCAATTTAGATATCTAACTCGGGGGGGGATTTCCAATTTGGAGGAAGGCTGTTGTTTTGTCCCTCTAACAGGAAACACCATCAGGGGGCTGTGAGTGCTGTCTGCAGCAAAGGGAGACTCCTAGCTTAATTTTCATTCATTTTATGACCTTAATCATGCTGTGAACATTTTAGTCTCCCTCTAGCAGTATAACATCTTTTAGCATCTAAAGATAATCATAGTACTAATGGTAAAGGTAGTTCTAAAATTGAATGACAGTACATCCACAAACAGACACGCACTTACACAGTACTTACACACACACACACCCTTAAAACACATATATACAGCTTGTAGTGGCAGTGATTTTCACCTGAGGGCCTTTATCAATTTTGCAATTTGCAATGAGGTCTCCTGCACCTGGATTGCTTTCTTGAAGTTGCCACCAGCAGTGATGATTATGGCCACAGAGGGTCTACATCAGTGTTGCCACCAGCTGTGACAACCCTGTGTCCAACAGTTATCTGAACTGCCCCCACACAAAAAAAAATAATTTATCACCTAGTCCTACCTGTCCTTCCATTACTGAGCCCTGCTTGGTTCAACTCCCTCCCACCCTGCATCACAGACATTGCCAAAATTGGTCCCTTCAAAATTGCCCTCCGGAACCATCTCTTCAGTGCACATTGCTGTAGATGCACCTAATTAATCCTACTGTGGGATCCTCCTGTCAGGTCTCCCTGACTTGACAACATCCTCCAGACATCCAGTCCTCTCCCCTCCCTCCACCCCACTCCCGTCCTTCCTCCATCCTCTCGGGTATTATCTAGGTATGTCCATGGCTGTACCCCCAATGTAACCCTTGGGTACCTTGTATATGACTGTAACCTATTATAAGTAACATTATTATGTAAGCCATTTGTACTCTATGTTTAATGTTCTGCACCTGTACTGTTCTCACTGTTGTAACCACACTATGTAACTCTGTCTACTCCCCCCACAATGAGGTGCCTTTGTAAACGAGTTCATGACTCAAAGGTTGTAAATCTGACTTTTCAAATAAATAAATAAAAAGCCTTATTATTTTACAGAACTTAAATCCCTGGATCTATTTAACAGATACAAAAGGGACTGGGGTCTGAAACCTTATTTGGGGGTCTCTGATAAAATCTTTAATGGAAAAACCCTTTGGGTTTTTAGACTGGGGATGGTCAGGGAATCCTTACTATGCTATACATACAAAGGTATCATTCTGAGCAGAGTTGATTGCTTATATGATGTCACAGACTCCATGGAAATTATATATATCTTGCTAGGGTGTCCTGAATTTTAAGAGATTCAGGGAAAGTATGGGAAATGGCCAGACTAGGTGGGCCAAGCGGTCCTTATCTGCCGTCAAAGTCTTTGTTTCTATGAGTACATAGCCACTATCATGTGCCTAGGAGACCAAGGAAACTATAACATTCTCCCGGAAATAAGAAGAAATTTTTAAAAGTGCTACTCCTCTCAGAAATGAATAAGTGTAGATTTTTCGGTTGCTCCCTTCGCCTTACAAGTGCAGAAGCTGTTAAGAAAAACATGGTTAGAAAAATGAATTGCCATCTCCTAGTTATGAATTAGAATAGGTTTTAAAAATATGAGACCATGTACAGGGAATATGGCTGGATATTTATTAAGATACTGTATATATGGTTGGTTTAAATCAATGACCAGATAATTATCGGAACAGATATGCTTGCTTGTATTTTTACATTGTGATTTTTATTTCACTGAATCTGTTTGTAATGTTATGCAAATTGAGCTGTGGTAACAATTCATTCAATAAAGTTGAGTTTCAAAAGAAGATATATACTGTTGGAATTGTAAATAAACTATGTTTTTAAATTATGGTATGTATTATGTGACTGATTATTTATGATGAGTGCAATAATCACGTGATTTTTTTATGCTGTTCTTTTTCAGATAAAAATCCTTGAAATTAAAAGGTAACATTAGTCTCAATAAAATTAACATAAAAGTACCAAAGGTCCTGACAAACCCAAAATGAAGTGATTTGTGTTATATTATTATAATAGGGTATGAAAACTGAAAAATGAGGCTGAGTAGTTCTGAAACCCTAAAACATTACAATGGGATGCTCTTAATTAGCCAAGAGACATCTCTGGAGCCCGTTTCTTTTACATATTCCTTTTTTTCCAAATCAATTTTGATTCCAATGGCAAATGCAGTTGCTTTGAATTAAACTGCAAAAATGGATCCTGAGTTAGATAACTGAATACACCTGAAGAGCAGGATCACATTCTCCAATCACCTCAGTGCCAGGGCACAGGGCTGCATAAAAGAAATATCATTAGTAGGCAAAACAGGTATAATACCATTACACAAGTCCTTGGCCTGCCACACCTGGACTACAGTGTATGGTGGAATGCTGTTATGCATGGAATTCTATGCCTGAAATATGCTTGTTCTGCTGCAGTAGTGACATCATTATGTTGTTCTGCTGCAGTAGTGATACTGCAGCAGAACAACTTGGAGAACTCTGCGTATACTTGATTCCCCTATCCAATTAAGCTGGAAGTTGTTGTTTTTTAAACTTGAACTTCGGAAACATCTGCAGCACAGTCGTCAGTAATTTGAGCCTACCACCAACTCTCAAGTGCCCCCCAACCACCAATTCACTGAAACAAAGTGCAACACCCAAAATAGACATGGATGCCCATACACTATATAGAATAGCGGATGGGCAACTCTAGGCACAACCAGTTTGTTGTGCCACCTTAGGGATCTGATTCCCTTGGACCTCTCGAGCTTCGCTCTCGAGGTCACAGTGAATCAGAACCCCTCGGTGGCACAACACACTGGTTGTGCATAGTTGACCATCCACTATCCTATATATTGTTCACAATTCTGGTCACCATATACTTTGAAAAATGTGAACAATTTAAAGCAGATGTAGAGAATGTTAACTAAATCCATTACAGGAATGAAGGATCTTGATTATGAGACCAGGTTAAAAAAAAACATTGGGATTACACAGCTTGTATTAGAGATGTATTAGAGGTAATCTTATCCTGTTATACAAGGTATTACAATATGACATATTTTGTACAGAGATGGGGTTTGAGCTCAAGGAAAATGGAAAAAAAAGAGGTCATAGCTAGCAGCTGATAGGTGAAAACTACAGAATTTTAAACAGGGAGGGTACTACTTCACACAAAGGATGAAGAAGCTATGGAATAAAGTGTGAGTGTAACCCCTACCAGGTATGCCATTTCTATCTGACAGCTCTACTTGGTGGGCTGGGTTTGGGGAGGAATATGTCACTCGCAACATAGGCTAGGTTTGGCTACTCTGCACAGGGATACCCAAGTAACTCCAGACAAAGGAAACAATAGCTGTAATGTCCAATACCAGAAGTGGGATTCTAAAGTGTGGCTTTTATTCACATCCAGCAGAATAAACAAAGCACAGATGGATCCCCCACAGGGCTGCACTCCTGGTAATGCAGATTTAAGGAGACCAGAACACATCCTTATTCACTTTAGCCCTCAGGCTTTGAAACACACTGGGCACACAGCCCAAACTTCGTACACTGCTCTGAGTTTTCCTGGCTCGCTCCCCTGCCAGCCACTTGGACACTTTCCATATCATGGAAACATTTACTAGTGGCTCCTTAAACCACCTCTGAGTACTTCTGTTCCATAAGGGAATCTTCCTCATCAATCCCACGTCTGGAAACTTTTCCCAGGCACTGGCCGAGTACCTGAGAGAAAGCAACAGGTGTCCCAGAGCAAATCCGTAGAGGTGAATTTGGTTACTACTGATGGGGAGTCTCCCACCTCTCGCTCCCATAAGTCATACCCAGCCATTTCTCTGGACTGTAACACCCCATCCTTTAAAACACTTTGCTGTGTAGATTCTTTTTAAATGTATATCACAGTCAATCTACTGTCTTTACATCCCATTGGTGCTGCACTTGAACATACTTAAAAAGTGGTTTTGTCCATTACTCTAGACCCCCCCACAGAGTTAAGCAGTCCAATCCCCACATCGTCCATACTGTACTTGGCTATCTTTTCCTGACCCCACAGTAACAGTCTCTTTAGTTTCATCTTGATGCAGATGAAAACACATGGCCCTTTAGCAGAGCGAACTCACCCTTCAGTTGCAGGTGCCCCACAGGCATTTCCTCCTCAAGGAACTCTCTTCCAGAGCTTCTGGTGCCTCAGCACGAACTTAAACAAGGCAGCTTCTTTTCCCTAGCCAGACCAAGGGGTTTGCCCCTGGAAACAGGCTGATACCTTCCCCCCATCCCCGCAGGGATGGGGCCCTGAACCATTGAAAGCAGTCTCCACCACTATAAAATGCAGTTCTGTGTTCCTCTTCAGGTGAGAACACACACCTAAAAACAAAAGTAGCTCTTTGACAGAGCTTAGGCTCTGAGGGCCTGCTTACAGCAGAGCACCTCTTTAGACTGCACACACTCTACTGAACTCTACAGACTCTGACTTCAAATTCCCTACTGTTCTACTCTAGCCTCCAACTGCAACATTCCAGTGTGGCTTATGTAGCTGCGACAGTTCTAAATTATGTCATCCCTCAGTCTTAGCTGAGACTGAGAACAGAGTGAGACAGTGTGAAATCCATTTAACTGGAGTGTCACAAGCTGCCTTCCCTGCCTACCACTAGGTCTTACTGGGATTCTAGTAACCCTGGGTAACAGGGGGGGTTACATGAGTAAAAAAGCTATTGATGGAAAAAATGATGTAACAAAGTCAAGCACCAAAATGTTATGACCAAAAAAAAGACATTGAAATGAATGGGCCCATTGACCATTCCTGTACCAAAGGGAACAGTTCCATGTGTTCCAGTTAAATGCATGACTAAAGGGTTGGTACAGAGAGGAGGGATGTTGGTTCCTCAGGGACTGGGGCCTAACTTAGAGGGGCTAGAGATTATTCAAAAGGGATAGCTTGCACCCCAGCGAGGAGGGCAGAAGGGTTTTGGGAGAAAGGTGAGTACAACACATAATTAGTTTAAACTAGTATAGGAGAGTCACAGTGACAACACACACAATGCCACAAACAATGGGTGCTTCTGGCCTCCCCTACTGAACTCAGCAGGATGAAGTAAACTTGTGGAGAAGGAGGAAGGGGTTAGGGAAAATGTTGAAAATGGTATGTGCCAATGCTAGGAGTCTAGGCACAAAATGCTGAACTTCAGTACTGGCCATGATAGAGGGCATGACCTTATGACGGTAACAGAGACATGGGCGACCTCAAACGATGACAGGAACATGACCATACCAGGCTTCACCTTATTCAGATGGGACAGGGAGAAGGGCAGGGGAGGAGGGAAGCATTGTATGTTAAGGAGAGGATTGAAACAACAGAAATAGGTTGTCAAGGGGGTCAGGGAAATTGGAAACCCTGAAGGTACTTTCAAACTAGAAAAGTGCACAATAGGGATGATGGTGCTTTTGAAAATAAGGTCAAGCTTCAACAAGAAATTTGAGCACTCACCACCTTATTATATACATGGACACCAACAGCTCAAATGTATTTATATGTAATTTATTGACATCGACCAGGAGTGGACAACACCCCTATACACACATACTGCCTGACATGTTTCAGACAAAAACTGTCCTTTATCAAAGGCTGGGCAAGGAACTTCATACAAACTCTTAAATATATACTAGCACACGTGACTATACGATGCCTAAAATGGTAATTACAAAGTTGATTGGTCACAATACAATCCTACAATGATTAATACAACATCCACTTAAGACCAGAATGTAAAAATCAGTGCAAATACGCAATAAGCAGCAATATAAACATTGACTAAATATGGCTAATAAAAAATAAAAATTAGGGGAGACAAGGGTTGGGGGGAGGGGTTGTGTTAGCAATAATGGGAAAGAAACATTTTTAACAGTATATATCCAGTCATGGCTATAAAACTCTGTGATGCCATAATAAATAGTTCATATATATGGAAAGTTTGTTATAAATACCCTAAATAAAAATTACATTATTTGAAAACTCTTTAAGAAACTTCATTATCAAATTCATAGAGCATTATCCATGCTGTGTCAATATTAAAACCATCACCGTTTTTCAAGTTAAAGACGTAAATCTGAGGGTACTAGCAGGAACATAGAAGAGAAAACTAATACAGACCAGGCAGTCTAGAAAAATAGCATTTGATGGCAGAAAAGGACTGCTTGGCACACCCAGTCCGCCTCAATGGTTCCGGCATAGTCTGTCTCTGCAAACTCTAACTGTACTGGTGACAATCCCTCCTCTGCCTATTTATTAATATTACCCTTTGTCACTAAAATGCATGCTTGAAGCCCCTTACTGTTTTTACCTCCACCACTTTTGCTGACAGTCTGTTTCCAGAGTCCACCACTCCGTTTAACCCCCCCCCCCTTCCAGCCTCATCACATGCCCTCTGGTCCTGGTGGTCTTTCCCATTTGAAAAAGACTCCCCTCCTGTACCTTGTTCATCCCATGAGTTATATCAACATAAATGAGGCAATAATGCTCATGAATAAACTGACAATCACTAAGTTACATACAGTAAGTTGTGGAACTGACAAAATTAAATAATGATCAACATATCAAAATAAGGAACAGAGGAAATAACTGATGCTAAGGATTTGGGTAAGTGCTGGAGGTCAGTGATTGGGTGGGTTAAGAGGTGAAAGAGGTCCAGATCAATATTAGATGCAACTGCAGGAGTGAATAGAGAACTCACAGAGGAAATATTTAAGAGCAGGAAAGGAGGGAGCAGAGCAAATAGAAGGGGGACGAGAACATCATAGTTTAGGGAAACAAAACAATAAAGGCAGCTTGGCCAGCAGTAGATTTCATTTGAGGAAGAGCAAAAGAGTGATAGCCAGCATCGCGAAGAGAGTAACAGGATAAAGAGGGGAAGGAGAGAAGCGAAGCAAGATACAAGAGGAGACAGCCAAACCAAAATTTAGATATAAAGGAAACACGGTGGGAATGGCACCTGGTATCAAGAAAGGGGAGGAAGTGAGAAGAATATAAGATACAATGGTGTGTACACATGGGTTTGTCAAGTTCTAATGAACAGAAGAAGTGAAAGAGAGGGCCTAATCTAGTTAAAGTGAACTTTTGAATTTTGAACACTGTTTCCATGGTCAAAATGGGCAGTATCATCTTAGTGAAGAATTCTCTGTGTGCAAGAAGCAGAATGCTTTTCTTATTTCTGTATAGCACCCCAACCTTAGGATGGAACTTCTTGTGTATTACATGCACATGGAAAGAACAATCCAAGTGGTGATCTAGCCAGACCCAAAGTACTTTAAGAGGAGACATCTTCAGTAGTTGCACCATCGAAGGCACGAAAGGCATGAAGGGGAGGACTCTAGCAAGTCTCTGCCTTGTGCTAAAAGTCATAAACTGTTTTGTTAGCATTGAGGGATAACTGATTATCTCAGAACCAAATTTTAATGTTGTTGAAATCCATTTGAAGCTGGTTCATGAGGTCAGAGTCAGAGGAGCCAGAGGAAAAGAGAACTGTATCATCTGTATACATATGTACTTACACAGAGGAGCAGGCTTATAGAGGTCATATAGAAAAATAGAGAAAAGAATTGTGCCCAGTACAGATCTTTGGGGGATGCCTGAGCCGATAGGGAGTGGGGGGGATTCTCTAATACAGACAGCTTGTAACTAGCCCTCAAGGTTGGAGCAGAACCACAAAACTGAAGATACTGAGAGTCCAGTTGCCTTAAGCTTGTCCAGGAGAATGGGATGGACCACAGTATTGAAAGCTTTGACTTAGTTGACAAAAAATAGTTAAGGTGACAAGGCCCTGACGTATGCCAGAGAGGATAGCATCTGTGAGCCAGAGGAGAGAGGTGGAAGTGAAATGAGACTTTCTAAAGCCAGACTGGAAAGTAGTGAAGAAGGAGGTTGAATTGAGAAAAGGGGTTAGCTGGGAGAAGACAAGGTGTTCCTGGGGCTTAGCCAAAGTGGGAAGGAGAGAAATAGGTTGGAAGTTACTTGAGGAAGAGAAATCACCCCTTTAGGAAGGAGAATGACAGTAGACAATATCCAAGAGTTAGGGATACAGGATAAGGAAAGAGAGGTTAAGGAGGTAGGTAATAGGAGGGCAATGGCATCATGAAAGAATAGAGCTAGGTTCCAGACCATCAGGACTCCCACCCTTGAGAAGATTTAGAGCCAAAAGGACCTTAAGAGCAACAGAAGGGGTAATGGGTGAAACAGAAAAAAGGAGTAGGGGCAGTGAGAGAGGTTGAGGAGTAGAGTGAGAGGGAAGAGAAGAAGAGAGAGGGAGAGGAGGAGGGGAGGACTGAATGGGCACAGGAGGTGAAAAAGGTATTGAAAGAAAAGGTGACTGCAGTGGGCTCAAAAGTAGGATTATCACCCACCTTAAGGACAGGTGGAGGGGACTGGGTCAGAAGAGAGGAAAAAGAATGAATAACCTTCCAGAACTTAGAGGGTGATTAATGTTGTTCTGGAGTATGGATGCAAAATATTCAGACTTTGCAAGCCTAGTAGCATTAGTAAAAGTGTTGTGAAGGAGCTTGTAATTAGTAGGTTAGAAGTGGAGTCAGAAGATTTATAGGACCTCCAGGCAAGGTCACATGCATAGTGGCAAGCCAGTAACTCAACTGAGATCCTTGGAAGGTGTGAACCTTGGACTCTGGTTCTTCTAAGTGAAGTGTGAGAATACCAGACAGACATACATTTAGAGGAGAAGAATTTATGTGCATTATCCACATTACCATCTGTGGAAATAGGGGATCAGTCAGTGGCTACCAAGTCAACATGAAGGTGGGACAAGTCCAGCAAATGGAATGACTGGATTTGAATGAATTTTTTTGGGGGGGGAGACTTTTAGACAGTGAATTTTGTGCATACATTGGACCATATACTGGTCACTAGGGGTATCTAGGAGATTGTTAGCATCCACAATATGATAGAGATGGGAGGAGAGGACCCAGTACAAGAGGGAATGATTTTGAGATTTGAAATTAGGGTAGGGACAGAAATCAGGTTAGTTAAAAGGAGAGACTTCATGTTAAGGCAAAATGTATGGGGGGGGGGACAGTTTAAATTAAAATCACATAGTATGATTAACTCACCAGAAGAGGCCTGAGAGGAGATGGAGGTGAGTTACTCAGTTACTGAAGGTGAGGATATACCAGGGAAGCAGTAGACATAGGTAATACATATAGCTGTAGATAAGGGGAGAGAGAGTTTGAGAAGAAGCATCTCAAAGCAGAGGGAATAGCACTGAAGAGCACAGGGTCAGATTGAATGTCTGAGGATAAGTACTGTAGATGACTATGACACCACCCCTCTTTGCTTGATCCTGATCAATAATGGTGAAACCTGGGATGGCAACAGAGGAATCAGGGATGTTAGAGAAGAACCAGGACTCTGTGATCACCACCGCATCAGGCTTAAGGTTAACCATAAGTGGTGCAGTGGGTCAGTTTTAGGAAGAAGGCTGTGGATGCTGACATGGGTCATTTAAAACCTCTGGGTAGAGTAGAAGACTGAGAAGGGCCAGGGTTAAGCTCAACGTCACCTGTAACTAAAAGCAGCAAGGAGAAAATAAGCTAAGAGATCTCTGAGATGCTTATATGAAAAGAGGATGGGGAGAAGGATGAGTAAGAGTTTGCAAGGTAGGAGGGAAGAAATGAAGCCAAGAAGATGAGAGGAGACTGCATCCAGGAAGCCAGGGATAGTCAGGCAAGGCCAGAAGACAAGAGGATAGGAGGGTGGGAGGAGATGAAGAAAAGAAGGAAGAGAACAGGGAGCAGTTAGGAAAAATGGAAGGAGTGAGCTAAGAGAAAAAACAGTAAGTGGGAGAGAGAGAGAGAAAGAGAGAGAGGAACAGCATAGTGGAAATACAAAACAAGGCAAAAACACAGTCTGCAGTGAAAGAGTGAACTGGGGGGCTGCACAAGTTACTTCAAGGAATAACAGTTGAGTAGATGAAAGACGTCAACAAATGTGGCACCAAGAATTAAAATGAATCAAAGATGCCTAGAAACAGTTAAGGGGGGGGCTGAAACTTAGCATACAAGGAGAAAAGAAAAACTAAATGGGGGAACAAAGAGTCAAAAGCAATATATTGGGTAACCCTATTAGGCTGGCTGCAAAGCATTGCATTTTGCAATACCTATGCAATTACTACACAATGGGAACACCAGAAAACCAAATGAGAATAAATAACCACAATTAAATAAATAAGTAGCTAGCTACAATAAGTGAAACCAAACTAGGGCGTATAGAATAACTAGAACTCTAGGTAAAATTCAAAGCTATAACTATGTACAGTACTACCGGTAGATTAACAGGATAATAGCAGCTCAAGTACTGACAAAATGAACAGATGTACAGCTCACAAGAGCTGCATTACAGTATAAAGGGCAGAATTACTCATACAAAACATGTTATACTTACAATTCAGCAGTAAACAGACAGACAGAGAGGACTAACCAATTAAAGCCCAGTGCAGAGGCAAACGGCAGACTCACGGCATATTACATGATGCCCTTTAGCTACAACTCTTGAGCGTGAGGACCACAGCAGAGGACCACTTGGAAAAGGGCCTGAAATAGAACAAATGGAACCTCACCCACAAACCTGGCAGTTGCCTCCCAACTGGAGGATTGGAGGAATGCTGCAGTCCAGAATAACACAGTGTCCACAAGTCCCTTTACAGGAGCCCAACTGGTTCTGTTAGCTGAATGTCCATGAGTTCAAAAGCAGGAGCTAACAGAGAAATTTGTAAACCTGCTGGAAATAAGAGAGCAGCAAGTAGTAGCCCCATCCACAAACCCGTAGGCACTTCCCAATTGGAGGAACAAGTGGGATCACGGAGCAGGCTGTAGTACTGAAAACAGAGGTGCAACCGCTGCATCATTTTAGTTGCCCTCCTCTGTACTGCCTCCACCCTATCTAGGTCCTTTCTTAGGTTTGCCTTCCAGAATTGGACACAATATGCCAGGAGGGGTCTCACCAGTGAGCGATAAATTGGTAACACCACCTTCCTCCTCCTGCTGGTTAAACCTCTCCTTATGCATCCCAACATCCCACTGGCCCTAACCATTGCTTTTTCACACTGCTGTGCCACTTTAAGATCATCGGATATGATAACCCCAAAGTCCCTTTCCAGCTTACTGACTGTCAGTACCACTGTACCCAGATCCAAAGGTAGAAAGGGCACTGGGAGAGTTACTTAGGAGCGCAGCAAGTCTAGGGGAAGAGTTGGCTGTTTAGGATTTCAACATGCTGGACATGGGCTGGAACGTTCTGCTTGGGAATGGTACTAAGAAACAGATTCCACTGGATGCCTGTCTGGAGGTATTTCTAGAGCAATTAATTTAGAGACCAACAGTGGAAAAGGCCCTGCTGGATCTGGTGCCCACCAGCAGTGAGAGGATTCAGAATGTAGAAGTCCTGGAACCACTCATTTCCAGCAACCACAGCAAAGTAGCATTGAAGGACCAGGCTGGGACAGGAAAAGGGGTAAAGGTATGGGTATGGGACATTAAAAAGGGACTTCAGCAAAATGAGGGAAAAGCTGGAGAACAGTATGAAGGAAACAGTGAAGGTGGTGGCGACAGGAAACTGGGCAGCATTTAAAAAGTTAATGATTGATGTGGCACATAGCTCCATTCCAATGGTGTCCAAGAGTAAAAGGGCTAAGGGGCCAATCGGATTCGCAACTGATGCAAAGGCAGCAGTAAGAACCAAAAAGAGGACATTTTCCAAGTATAAGGATGTCAAAGAGAGGAAGACAAGTTAAAGTATCTGGAAACAAGAGAAACCACCAGGAAGGTGAGGGACACCAAAGCACAGATGGACCTCCGGTTGGCATTTAGGGTGAAGAATGAGGATAAGGTATTCTTATTGTACACCCAGAAGAAAGACAAGGTCGTGGTGGGGTATAGTGAGACTTAAGAGCAATGGGGTGGCAGGAGGGAACATGTGCCAGGTAGAGACACTGAACAATTATTTGTGTTTGGTATTTATTAAGGAGAAGGATAGGCCACTGCTAAATTGTGGAGTTAGGAAGGAAGGGAGGGAGCAATGACGCTGGGGCAAAGGTCCAAATGACGGACAAAAGGTGATGGAAATGCTAGCAGGGTTAAAGTAGATAAATCTGTGGACCTGACAGCTTATCATTGAGGATGCTACGTGAGGTAGAAGGGGTTATAGCAGGGCCACTAGCAAACATTATCAATAGCTCACTAGCCACGGGGTGGTCCCTAGGGACTGGAGGACAGCATAGATACATAGATACATAGACAGTGTCGGCAGATAAGGGCCTATGGCCCACCCAGTCTGCCCATTTGAGCTTGTAAGTTCAGTTTGTTTTCCTAGAAGTCTGTTTCCCCTTACCCCTGACCTCTAGAATTCCTTTATGTCTATCCCATGCATTCTTAAATCCCATGATTGTTTCAGCCCCCACCACTTCCTCTGGCAGGGTGTTCCACTTGTCCACCACCCGTTCTGTAAAGAAATTCTTTCTCGTGTTTCCTCTGAATCATCCTCCCTCCAACTTCATCCCATGCCCTCTAGTCCTGGAACATCTTTTCGCTTAAAATAGTGTTTTCCTGCACCCTGTTCCTCCCTGTAAGATACTTGTATGTCTCTATCATATCCCCTCTCTCCCTCCTCTCCTCCAGGGAGTACATGTTCAGTTCCTTCAACCTGTCTTCATAGGACTTGTGATGCAATCCATGCACCATCTTTGTTGCCCTCCTCTGAACCTTCTCTACCCTGTCTATGTCCTTACGTAGGTATGGTCTCCAGAACTGTACACTGTACAGGTGGGGCCTCACTAGTGTCTTGTATAGTGAATTATGACCTCCCTTTTCCTGCTGGTGATGCCCCTGCCTATACATCCCAGCATCCTATTTGCTTTACCTGCTGCCTTGTCACACTGTTTCCCTACCTTGAGGTCATCAGAGATGATAACCCCAAGATCCCTTTCCTGCTTGGTGCATGCTATATCCTCACCCCCCAACTGATATATTGTGCCAGGGTTTTTGTGCCCCATATGCATTATCTTGCACTTCTTTGCATTGAATTTCAACTGCCAAACCCCTGACCATTCTTCAAGTTTCTGCAGGTCGCTTCTCTTTCTGTCTACACCCTCTGGTGTGTCTACTCTGTTACAGAGCTTTGTGTCATCAGCAAACAGTGAAATTCTGCCTTCTAGATCCTGCGCAATGTCACTGATGAAGATGTTGAATAGGACGGTCCAGCACTGATCCCTGTGGTACCCCACTGGTCACTCTTCCCTCTGTGGAGTGACAGCCATTTACCACCACCCTCTGTGTCCTGCCACCCAGCAGATATGGTTCCACTACACAAGAGTGGGAAAGGGATGAGCTAGGGAACTATAGGCCAGTCAGCTTGATGTCTATACTGGGGAAAATCATAGAATCTCTACTGATGGAGGAACTGGTGGACTTTTTAGAAGAGAATGGACTGCAGGACCCCAGACAGCATGGGTTCACATGGGCAATCTGGTCATGTTTTACAAATGGGATACCATTGCAGTAGACATGGGGCAGGTAATTGATATAGTTTACTATCACTTCAGCAAGGTCTTTGACTCGGTCCCCTACAGGAGGCTGGTCAAAAACAGTAGGGACATTGGGGAAGAGGAAAACATGGCAAATTAGGCAGAGAGCAGGTTGGGGGGTAGAACATGGAGAGAAGTATTCAATAGGGAGTTTTCAGAGGTGAGGAAAGGGATCAGAGAGGTACCTCAGGAGTCAGTACTAGGACCTGTCCTCTTCAATATTTTTTTATTTGACATAGGTGAAGGTGCCAAGGGTAAGATCTGCCTCTTTGCAGATTACACAAAGTTCTGTACAAGGGTAGACATGGAGGAAGGGAGAATGAGCTAAGTGAGGATCTGGGCAAGTTGGAGTGTTGTTCCAAGATTTAGCAGCTGAACATTAATGCTAAAAAATGTAAACTAATGCACGTTGGGAAAACGAACCCAAGGGTGCAATACAAAATGGGGGGTGGAGGGTTAGTTGACATAACTCCAGAAGAAAAATACTTAGGAGTGATGACATTAGACACCCAAAAATATATACACACTGCAACAGGGCAGAAGGCAAAGCAAAAAATGCTGGATTGTATATTGAAGGAGGATAAGCAGTAGAAGGCGACAGGCGTGAACGCAGTGATCTATGCGTTTGTGACCTCGAGGCTAGACTACTACAACATTCTCTACCTCAGGGCTGATGGGATACACTATGACACATGCAGTTGTTGCAGAACACAGCTGCTCAGGTACTCACGAGCCTGTCAAGTTCTTGCCATATTGCTCCGTCACTGCGTTATCTGCACTAGCTGCCAGAGAAGTGGCATATCTCATTTAAAATAGGTTTGTTAACCTGTAAAGCCCTGCACAAACTGGGCCAAGCCTACCTGTGTAAGCCCCTGAACACATACACCCCAGTTCACCCACTCTGATCCTTTGAAGAGTGCCTTCTGATGGTCCTGAGGGCAAGATTTAAAAACTTTAGGTGACTGGCCTTTGAAATAGCTGCCCCCGTGCTTTGGAATTCACTGCCCAGAACCTTGAGGGAGACCCTTGGTGGATGTTTTCAAAACCGGGGCTAAAACATACAGTATCTTTTTCAGCAGCCTTTTGGGGAAGCCATATAAGGTTACAGCACATCTATTCAGTCTTACTGAGTTTTACTATTTATTCTATTTTATGGGATTGTTTTAGTGGCAATTGTAATAATATCTTAACTGCTGTGTACTGTATTGTTTATTTTGTATGCTGATTACCACATATTGTTATGTGTGTTCTCTGTTTTAAGCTGTATTTTATTGTAATGGTGCCCTGGGCCTCTGGGGAAGGGCTCCAGATATAAATAAAATCTACCACTCTACTACTACTGTTTCTCCCTTTGTATACGGCACTAGTGCGGTTACATCCAGAATACTACCAATGTACTGAAGCCCACACCTGAGGAAGGACTGCAAGATGGTGGAGGCAGTACAGCACAGGGCAGCTAAGATGGTGCATTGCCTTGGGGATTTCACACACCAGTAGAGGTTGCAGGACTTAAATATTTATGCCTTGGAGAAAAGAAGGAAAAAGGGTGACATAGTTCAGACATGCAAGTACCTCCACTGGATAATAGGAGACACCAAGGAACTATTCTCCTTGATTTCAAACACAAGGACGAGGGGGAATTCACTAAAACTGGCATGGACAATTAAAAAGCATGTCTGGAAGCACTTCTTCATGGAAAGGGTGGTGGGTAAGTGGAGTAAGCTACCAGAAGAAATGGTACAAGCCCAGTCAATCAGCAGCTTCAAGCAGGGATGGGACAGGCAGGTGGGTTTAGTTAGAAAAAGGAGGGCAAAAAAAGAAGATTGCCACTAGGGCAAGGCAGAATAGGTCGGTAGGGTGAGCAAGCTGGATGAGGCCAAAAGCCTTCTGCTGCCATTATCTACAAATCTATTTAATTTTTTATTAGCTTATAACTTTTTATATTTGCTTGCTCTCATGCACAAGAAACATTATGTTGGCAGCTTAGGAGAAGTGGGTTTTGGAGGTGTGGCAGTGTGGTGGCCAGTGCCACCACTGCATTCTTGAGGCTTGGCCCTTGTGTCCCTAATGCGGTGGCATGCTGCCACTGACACTGAGTTCAGCCAGCGTGCCACCAACTTGAAACAAATTAGCGCTGCATGGAGGGAGCGACCGGTCATTGCAGGGCATGCCTCATGGTGTAGCATTTCAACACAACATGGTGGCGGCTGTCACCATCTGCTCACAGTCCCTACACAAGCTGACAGGGGTGCCCAATCCCCGGCGGCATGCCCCCACTCCAGGTCATTGCCAACTGGGGTGCCCAATCCCCATTGGCATAATGTCCACCCCATTTGTTGTGTGCCGAGAGGGGTGCCCAATCCTCTCGGCATCATGCTCCCCTCAAACAGACTCTCTTTGCCCATGGGGAGCCCAATCCCCATCGGCTTAAGTCCCCCTCCTGAAACATGCAGGTTGCACACTGGGAGCCCACCCCAGTGTGCAATGAAAAGCAAACCTGCAAAAAAAAATCTTCCCGTGAAATCTTTTGTTATTTGTTTTTTTCCCTGAAACAAAGAAAACGGTCCCCCGCCATCAGGTCCCCTCCCCCAATCCACACCCACCTTCTGTGCACATCACCTCCCACACCCACACCACCCGTACTTACCTCCGGAGCCAGGCACAATGATCTTGAGTGGACGGGAACATGTCTGCACTCTTCAAAGCCAACCATGACCTGAAGAAATGCCAGTAAGCTGCATAATGGCATAAATGGGTTTTTTTCAACTTATGTGGATATCTCGGCCATTTTTTTGACTTTTGGCACCAAATTTTCAAACATGGGGTTCTTGGGACCCCTCATGAATTCAGTCACTGTCATGGTGTTATTCGGTCCCGAAAGGTGATTTCACGGTCACTGCATGGAATCACCTTTCGGGACCGATTAACAAAACAACAGTGCCACTGTTCATGAGGTGGGTTCCCAAAAAGTGTATGTTGCAAATCTGGTGAAAACATTCCAAACAAAATGACTGTTACAAGTGTGCGTGTGCAGTTTATATGCACACTGTAACTTTGAGAATTTTAGAGATTTTATTCCAGATTTTCCACATTGCTATTTTACATACCTCTATGAACAGTACAGCTGCTATTGTTCACATCCTACCAAAATGTGTTTTCACACATCCGCACACAATGGCATGGTCGCTGTGGGAAATCAATGTTTGGGATGGATTAAGAAAATCATAGTGACACAGTTCATGAGCAGAGGTCCCAAAATGCCTATGTTAAAAATTTGGTGAAAGAATTAAAAAAATGACCGTGTTATGAGCGTGCATTGCGCAGTTTTCATGCACGCACGTAACTTTGAGAATTTTTAATATTTTTACTCCAGATTTCCAACATCACCATCTCTTCACACCTTCTTATGAATGGTGCCACTGCCATTTTTCACATCCTCCCAAACAGTGGTTTCGCACATCTGGCACAGAATGGTGCGGTCGCTGTGGAAAATCATTGTTCAGAACAAATTCACAAAATCACAGTGCCACTGTTCATAAGCAGAGGTACCAAATGCTTTCATCAGGTGAGGGTCACAAAAAAGGCCATGTTGAAAATGTGTAGTGCAAATACCAACAAACGTCCGGGGCATTAGGTGTTTCTAACCATAACGTCCCACCCCATGCAGACTGACAGGCATCGGGGTGTGCCTTTGGATTGATGGCTGTAGTACTCATGCCATTCCACCCCCACCCTGCAGCCAGTGACAGGCATTGAGGTGTGCCTTGTACTCTTTGGCCCCGGAGCTCACCCCATTCTCCTATACTGCAGCCATTTCAGTGTATGTCCTTATGGAATGGGGTGACTGCAAAGCTGAACACCCCAAGGCACACCTCAGCACTTGTCAGTGCCTGCAGGATAGGGTGAGGTGAAATGGCTTGAGCATTATGGGCGACGACACAAAGGCATACCCCAATGCCTGTCCGTCTCTGCAGGGTGGAGGTGGGGTTGGCGTGAAGTTCCAATACTTCACTGCCATTCCTATTCAGCATCTGTCTAACTCCTGCACTTCCAATGCTAATACCAGCAAGCAAACATTCAGCATTGACAAATGTTTTTCTTTTTGTATGGTAGTACCTTTTGTTAGACTAACTGAAGAATTTTTACACAAGCTTTTGAGGCCTCCAATGTCCCTTCCTTATGTGTAGAGAAAACAACCCAACATTTTAGACTCTACACAAGAATTTGTGGATCACAGATTCTATAACAACCATCCACTTGCATGTGTGATCTCTCACCTTTTAAATGACCTGATGCCTATCCCCTGGTAGTCACCTCTGTTGTATTACATGGTTTCCTGTACACCACCCCTTTGTTAAACAATATGTGACCCACAAAATCTATGTATATATTCTGAAATGTGGGTTAGTTTTCTCTGCAACTGATAGAGGGACCTTGGAGATCTTGAAAGCTTGTGTAAAACTTCAATTAGTTTAATGAAAGGTATTACCACAAAACAAAGTGTAATAGATTTTCCTCAGACTAACCTGGCACCAGAGACCTGCAAGAATGTTTAGAAACTGCAAGGTCCCTTTGGGGATAGGTAGCATTGGAACAGCAAGCAACAAGATAGTATTTGGGGGCCTGGGTTCAATTCCCAGCTAGGCAACATCATTTCTCATTACAACTTGTGTTTCAAATGCTTAGCAGTGACATCTATTGCACCAGTACTTGCCATCTCAGTTTATCCCAGCTGCGGGGTTTGCAGTCCAGAAAGAAAGTGACTGGGCAAAGCTGCAGTTATTCCCTTGGAACTCCTCCACACCCGAAAGCCACGACAGTGGAGCAGGTCGGTGCTACACAAAGGGCTACCAGCCCTAAAACACACATGTACTGTCAGAGAAGTGCACACTCAAAGAAAAACAACAAAACAAAATGGAGCCCAATGTCAATCAAGTGCTGTACTTGCTTGACTTCAGGTTCAGTTTCATTTTGTTGTTTTTCCTTGAGTGCAACTATTCACTTGGGCCTGGTAGTTCAGTGGGTAGAGCAACAGGACGGTGTCTTTTGTGTTCCGGAGGCCTGGGTTCAATTCTCAGTTAGGAATGTTACTTCTGTCTCATAGTAAATTGAGTTACAAATACTTTTCAGTGACTAATAGTGCAGCAATAACTAATTTCATAGTTTTGGAGGGGAAATGCACATCGGAACTTTGTTGTAATATGCAAAAACTGAAGGGTATTGTAGTTGTATGGTACTGTGCAACCTGAAAAGCCTTATAGCCTTTCAGTAGAGGATACAAAACAGAATAGAAAACTATGAAAATTGAAGGAGTCTTTCGAGATGTTATACATTCAAAGGCCAACTCTGTTAGCTAAGATTATGTAGTTTACATAAAAAGGCCCAATGTCTGTGGTATGGGTATGCGATTCCCCTTTGCCTCAGATGATGGTTTCTGCACTGAATGAATTTAAAAAAAA
The DNA here is from genome assembly GCA_016271365.2 of Neoceratodus forsteri. Classification (NCBI taxonomy): domain Eukaryota; kingdom Metazoa; phylum Chordata; order Ceratodontiformes; family Ceratodontidae; genus Neoceratodus; species Neoceratodus forsteri. Next base: position 74,820,693 of record JADMNL010000033.1, read on the forward strand.
ACAGCTTATCTGTCACATTAAATACTGGATGATGACTACAGACTGGGAAAACTACAGAGAAACACAAGGGTAGACTCAATGGATTCAATAAGCCTTTTCCTATCCTTTACCATCTAGGCATGTATGCATTCATATTGCAGCGTTGTGGCCCCTCCCACAGATGCATGGATTCATCTTGTAGGCCCTCCTAGATATAAAGACAGATGGGGCAGTAGAGGGAGGCCAGTGTGCCCCCCAAAGACATTATTTATAGTACAGGATCATGCAGTGAGCAAACAGCTGAAGTGTGATGCAAATCTTGTCTCTACTGCTTCACAATTCCACACTGTAACCACTGGGCCACATTGCCTTCCCACTACAGATCAGCTTGTGATGGTGGGGGGTGTGCATGGAGAAATTGAGAAGCTGGCAACCACTGGGAGACAGACGGTTAGGCTGGCAGAGAGGGATGCGAGATGATGTTGCATGTTGGCACTAACCACCCATATGTCATAGATTCTGAAAGAGTAGGGGCATTCTGCCTGGTTTACAATAAGGCCACTGGATGTCACTGCTGACAGCTGGAGAGACAGCAGGGGATAGATTCAAATTTCACTAGTATTTTACTTTATAGGTTTCAGTTTTCTGTCGGTGGCGCATTGCTGGTCCACTTCTGCAGTTCTAATCCACAACCATCACCCCCCCTTGTAAATTCATCACAGAAAAAGCCATTGAAGCAGATTAGCTGTCAGGGGATATTCAGGCAGCTGTGGGGAAAACAGCAGAACTTAATCATATCTGAACATATTTCACCAGGGCCCTGATTGCTTCAGCTCTGGCACCTGGTCATGTTTATTAATTAACATCAAACTTAAATGAGGAAGGGAGAACTCAACATCAACCAGGAGCAGAGTTTAGAGTAGGCAAATGCTGCTTCACTGCTGATCTGAGAAAAGAATCGTGATTTACAAAAGAAAACCTGTCACCAGGGTCGAGGCGCGATGCTGGGACTGAGGTGTTAAATTCTGCTGGACAGATTTGTTCCAGAGAAAAGCCAGCCAAAAGGTTCTGGATTGTTAGACTCAATCCTGAAGTTCAGTTAGCCAACCAAAATGTTTTGTTTGTTAGACTCCATTCTGAAGTTCACTGACACAAAGACATCCAGTACCGGTTGTCAGTAGCACTCCTTGCACCAATCAGCACTTGAGAGTCATCACCGCACTGTATGACCTCATGCCATTTGACACGCACAATGGAGCAAGCCAGTATGTAATGCAGTAACTTATGTAAATGTCATGTCACAAGGCTGCATGACAAAGGGCTTATTGCTATTGATTACACCATTTTCTGCAACATACTACAGCATTTTGCAGAAATACTGCAGAATGTTGTGTTGTATTCTGCCTGGCACCGCTGCAGTACTGTACATTATGATTTATAAAATAGCGTGAATAAACGAGCAATGTGATTGGTCAATAGTGGCTACATGACTATGCAGCAATTTCACTTGATGCACGCCTTGATCTTGTTGCCCCTGTTGTAATCATTATAAAATGTAATACTTTGTCACTATTTTATATAAGTAATAACAAAGTCCAGGGTGTGCATTGAGCTAATGCACTTCTCAGGTGGTTGAAGGCACACCCGTGCCTCAGAATGCACAGTGTGTGTGTGTGTGTGTGTGTGTGTGTGTGTGTGTGTGTGTGTGTGTGTGTGTTTGTGTGTGTGTGTATGTGTGGCCATCTATCAGACAACAGAGCCTGGGTATTAAAAGTGCCAGTACCAACCAACCTCATTACGAGTATCAGTGGGCACTATTATTCCTTCTTTTCCAAGGCATAAATGTTTAAGCCCTGCAACCTCTACTGGTGTGTTATCTAATCTAGGTACATGATACAGTGCTACCCATTAATTTCTGGAGGGTTTACCTCTTCCTTCCTCACACAGATACAGTATGTATGTCAATATGTGTATTTAAACTGATTTTTTTTCTCCTGTGGCATATAGATAATAGCCATGCTGCAGAAATGGTTAGCCAAGTCCTTTGGTATGTTTGCACAGGAATTCTTCATAATACCTTTGATTAGGCATGGTTAATTTGATTGCTAATAATTCATTTTAAAACAATATTTTGTATCTTAGACAAATGTTCCTACAGAATTATTGTGAGGCAATCACACATCATACATACCTAATCCACACAAATTGAAGGCATCTGTGGTTTGCCAAGGGCCCAGAGAGCCACCTTTTTGCAATAATGACACAGAGGGACAGTTATTCAAAACTTTGCAGTGGGAGCAAACTGCTTGCACAGGTTTAGTGCCGGGTTAGTGCGGGTCCACTATATTCAATAGGTCAAATAGCACACGCAAACTGCATTAGCTCTGGGCAAAATTATAATATATGCAAGGGACAAACTGAAGGTGCGTGTCAGCACAATGCTATATTCCGTGAACAGCCCTGTGCAAAGTGGTTTTGTGAGACTTAACGCAACACTTTGCGTGGTGCAAATTACTGCCCAGGAAAAAGTAGTCTTAACTCTGGGCAAACCAGCTTTGCACAACTTTGTGGATTTGAGTGACTTTGTGCGACTTTTACGCAGCTTTGCACAGCCCTAACCAATAAGTATGATACATAGAAATGAGCCAGACATGGCGGAAACATGCTGCTCACTGATGGCAGCACTATGATGCCATCATCTGCCACCAGCCCCAGTCATGCCAGGCAGTAAGTGGTGACCCAGCTCCCAGTGGACACCATTGCAGTGCGGCCATACAGCACACACCTGCAGACCACCCTTCTGTGGAGACCAACAGATACCAGCACACACATGCAGCACTGTAGGCATGGAGGGTATTGCAGGGAGAGTGTACAAGTGGCCAGGCTGCACCACAGACTGGGTGCAGCCACAGGGTTGGGACAAGCCACGCAGTGCACATGGTCCAGTGTTGGGAATACCCCTAACACCAGTGTGCCTGTCTGATCGTATGTGCCCTCCCAGTCACATGCTGCACATCTGTACAGACACCACAGCACACACAGCCAGCCATGTATATGTCACTGTGAGCATCCCATGCCAGTGGTGCAGCATCTGTGGGTCACACAACAGCATAACAGTAATGTCCACTGTCAGTAAACACCTGCAAGTTGGGCCTGTCACTGTGTACAGTGCAGTGGTTATCATTGCCCTACACACCATAGGCATTGCTGTGTCCCTCGCACTACTGGACCCCTTGCTACTGTAGTGTCTGCTGTGCACTGTAGCTTGAACTACAGTTTGACAGTTGCATGCAGCACCACCACCTGTGCCTGTGCTGTGTAGTCCCCTGGGGCACAATATGCTATGCTGTAGTGTACAAATGTAGCCTGCAGCTACGACCATGCACTGCCAGACTGACCTACAGGTGGAGCTGTGGGCAGACCCAACCAGCCCTATACTTCCAGACTGACCTACAGGCAGAGCAGTGGGACCATGCAGTAGCGCTGGGCAAATTGCATGCAAATCAGGTCATAATGAGGAGCTAATCTGGATGTTTGCCCACAGACTACCTAAATAGGCTCATTTGCATGTCACTTTGAATATAGCAGAGTTTTGCCCTGGGCAAATATGATTGCGCCGGGCAAGCGGCTTATCTCTATGCTAAACCTGTGCAAATGTGTTTGCACCACTCAAAAGTTTTGGAAATATTGTACATTTTTGCACAAGGTAATTTCACATGTGTTGCTGCTTGAAGCTTTACTGACTCCATGTCTTTGCTAGCACAAACATTGCCCATATAGTTCACCTCTACCTTCCTTCATGTCGCTGTGAACTTGGATGCTCTTTTGGTATGCACTTTCTGGTTACTATATTCAAAGCTGTCTTATTCTCAGGCTATTTTTGCACTGCACTCCCAGCCCAATTTGCCCAGCTTCCTTAGCATGCTATATTCAGCAGGTTTAGCACCAGGGCTATCCCTTTTGAATATAGCGTGCTATTGGGTCCGGGCTAATTTAACATGCTGGGCAGTGCTAATTTGGCCCCGGGGCAAAGTTTTGAATGTCTGGTCAAGAGTTTGGTGAGTCACCAGAATTTGTTTTAAAAATATAAAATACATTTTTTAGATCCATACTGCATGCTTCTGTTGTGTCGCTCAGAACAGAACCTGATGCCCTTTTTTTCTGGCAAGGCAACATTTCTAAAGTAGGGATTTTCCTTTCACAAAAAATGGACTTCATGAAAACTGTATTCCACTGTATTCAGGAAACCGTGTATTTCATATGAAATAGATGAAGAAATGTGGTATCTCTGTTAGTCCTGTTGATTATGTAAAGGAAAAAAAACAACAAATGTGTTGCAGTTAAGACCTTTTATTGGACTAACAAAATTGTTTTTAACACTAGCTTTCAAGAGGTAGTTCTTTCTTCTTCTGGTCAGTGAAAAGATCAGCTTAACAGCTATTCCAACCTTCAGGTACTGGGGAATGGTTTCTCTCTGTACATATCCAGTGACTTGTTATAAAACTATCTGAATGGATTTTATCAAAACTGTATGTAATTGTTTTGGCTTAAGTATTTTGAGCCTGATGCAACTGTATTTCTTCTGGAACTGCTTATTGCACTTGCAGTTTTCTTTTTTTGCGACTCTGTATTTGATGTGGAAATTTTATAAATGAGCACTTGTGCACAAGTAATCGGCACAGTTTTCTATAAACAATAAAGTAAATTTAGGAGTAATATCCAATGTGTGATTGTTTTATTATTTTATTTATTGTTTTGCGAGTCTCACTCAGCCCCAGGTGGCCATTTTGAATAAGGTTAAACATAGAACATTTTGACTCATATGTGAGTTCTGGGGCTGAGTTTTTAACTGTTTCCACTACTTATAATTAGATACGACAAATTAAAAACCATCCCAGATAGTATAAAATGTTGACAAGAGCTCTGTTAATTATCTTTGTTCCCTTTTACACACATGTTGACATAACAGTGCACTGTACCAGAATCCCTAAAGTAGAACTACATGAGACATTAGGGAGTCAGGAATCAAATAAATATGCCTTGCTTTGACTGCTTGGTGTGTGAGTCATCATTCAACGGAGCAGGTAAGTAATGCAAATACTTATCTCTGTTATATTTTCCTTCCTTGGTAAATGCAGTGGTGCAGGCAGGAATTTTCCTCCAGTGCTGGGGTGGACATAAGGGGTATGTGCAATATACTGTTTTATCAAATGTGCTATTTTTTGTATTTTATTTTAGTCTTTGGTAACCGGGTAAGGATAGTAATACCATAACCGCTCAGAAGCTAGTTTTGCTTACATCTTATGTAATACACATGAAGGGAATAATATAAAAATGCAATTTCAGATTACAATGATTTCGTTTTCTCTGTTATTAGCAGGGGTCATAGTTGGTTTTCATTTAGGGACCAGCGAACCCTATTTTGTTTGCTATGGCTCTTATTCATATGGGGGCCACAGCCAGAGTCAGTTTACCTCATTTGTTTTAATTTTTTTTAATTATTATTTTCTTGTAAAGACTGCAATAAAGTGCTGAGCAGCTCCTTCTGATGTGGCCTCATATTGTCTTAAAATTAGTAGGCAAGGTGTGACCAAACCAATCAGAGGCAGCTGTGCAAAAGGGATGGGGTATGTAGAACAGGGAACAAAATTGCTGCCCCCCCAAAAAAAAATCATAAACATGTCATTTGCTGTACTGAAAATTAAATGTTATGCCTATGGGCTGCAATACAACACATATGACTGAGATGGTCTGAGAGGGGAGCATGGCTTGACCAATCACACTGGAGCCTGCAAAACTCTAAAGCCAGTCCTGTGGCAGAAATTATGAAAACTAATCTGGTGTGGGAGGGGAATCCCAAAAATTAAAATCTGGTGTCACACCTCAGGATTGGGTATTCCACCTATCTGAATGAGCAGTGATATTTTTACAACAGGTTTTATAGCTAATTTTGCAGTTAATGGCAGGTAGGAAGGTAAACACTGAGGTACAGTGCTCAACAGAGGGCAAGACAGGGGTAAATGGAAAAACAGGCAAAGGCAATAAGGGCAGGGATGGGGGAAAAAAGGATAAAGCCAGCATTAAATGGAGTGCAATGCGTACCAATGCCCGTAGTCTGGGAAACAAGCTTCCTGAGCTAGTAGCCCTGATGGAAGAGGAACACTTAGATATTGTGGCAGTCATGGAAACACGGTACACGGAGAACCATGACTGGGATGTCAACATACCAGGGTATACAATCTACAGAAGGGACAGGAGAGCAAAAAGGAAGTAGGTTACTCTACAGAAGGAAGAGATCAAAGCTACAGAAACTGAAAAAAGTAAAGAGGAACCACAAGCACTGTTAGGTCATCTCCTTGTTCTTGCACACCCTTTTTTGAAAGATGCTACCCTCTTGGACTTTGTTGATTCCTTGAGGTACTTGAAAGTTTCTATCATGTCCCCTTCTCCTCCTTTCCTCAAGGCTATACATATTAGCTCCATAAGTCTCTCTTCATATGTCTTCCGGTGCAGACCCTGCACCATTTTAGTGCCCTCCTCTGGACAGCTTCCATCCTGTCTATGTCTTTAGGAGATTGGGTCTCCAGAACTGCACGCAGTACTCCAGATGGGGTCTGACCAGCTGTCTGTACAGAGGATAATAACTTCCTGTTTTCTACTGGTGATGCCTCTCCTAAGCATCCCAGTATCACCCCAGCCCTCCTTGCTGCCTCTCACATTGCTTGCCCACCTTTAGGTCATCTGATATGACTACCCCAGGTCCCTTTCCATTTTTGTTGTTGTTAGTATCTCACCCCCATTGTGTACTCTTCCCTGGGTTTTGTTTCCCAGGTGCATTACCTTGCACTTTAGCACTGAATCTAAGCTGCCACACATTTGACCATTCCTCTAACCTTGCCAAGTCCCTTCTCATCCTTTCCACCCCACCTTGTGCATCAACTCTGTTGCAGATCTTTGTGTCATCTGCAAAGAGACATACTTTTCCTTCCAGTCCCTCTGCAATGTCACTTATAAAGACATTGAAGAGGACCAGTCCTAATACTGAATCCTGCGGTACCCCACTAGTAACCCCCCTTTCTTCAGAGTGGACTCCATTTACTATTACTCTCTGTGTCCTATTCTCCAGCCAATTCTTTACCCAGGCTGTCATCTTGGGACCCACTCCTAGGCTGGCTAACTTGTATATTAATCTTTTGTGTGGGACTGTGTCAAATGCCTTGCTAAAGTCTAGGTAGGCCATGTCCATAGCCCCTCCTGTCTACTACTTTGGTCACCCAGTCAAAGAAATCTATCAGATTTGTCTGGCATGACCTTCCCACTGTGAATCCATGCTGCCTTGGGTCCTGTGCCCCTCTGGCCTCTAGATACTCGACAATTCTTTCCTTCAGAAGTGATTCCATCATTTTCCTACCACTGAGGTTAAACTAACAGGTCTGTAGTTTCCTGCTTCTGCCTTGCTCCCACTTTTGTGAAGAGGAATCACATCTGCCCTCCTCCAGTCCTCGGGTACCACCCCATCCTCCCATGATTTGTTAAAGAGGGTAGTCAGTGGTGTCACTATTTCTACCCTTAGTTCTTTTAGAATTCTGGGATGAATCCCATCAGGCCCCATTGCTTTGTCCACCTTCAGTTTTAAGAGTTCTTTCAGAACCCTTTCTTTTGTAAATGGACTGGTATCAACTTCTGTATCCAGAGTGTTTCTACTGTTTGTTTTAGGTACCTCCCCTCTTCCTTTGTAAATACTGAGCAAAATATTTGTTTAGTATCTCTACCTTTTCACAGTCACCCTCTGCCCACCCTCCTCCCTTTATTAAGCCTCACTATCCCTCCTTGGTCTTCCTTTGCTCCCTGATGTACCTATAAAGGTTTTATCCCTTCTTAACTGAGTTGGCTATCTTTTCCTTGGTTTGGGCCTTTGCTGTTCTGACTGCCTTCCAGCTTCCTTTTGCTTTAACTGATACAGTTCTCTGTCCTGCTCCTTCTGTGATTCCTTGTACTTCCTGAATGCTTTCTTTTTCTCTAGAACCTTCACTGCCACTTCCTTTGAGAACCATAGTGGTTTCTTACATCGTTTCATTTTGTTTATTTGCTTCAAACAAAGGCTTGTTACCTCTGTGATGGCAGTTTTTATTATTCCCCATTGTTCTTCCACCCCTCCTTCCTGCCCATTTGCTAGTGCATTCCTTAGGCACTCACCCATTTTGGCAAAGTCAGCCCTCCTAAAGTCCAGTACTTTTGCCTTTGTATGACTTGACTATATTGCTGTGTTTATTTTGAACCATACTGTTTGATGGTCTCTAGTTCCCAGATGGCTACCCACTTCTACATCTGAGATCCTCTCTTCATCTCCATTTGAGAGAACCAGGTCTAAGATTGCTCCCTCTCGAGTGGGCTCCAATATTAGTTGTCTAAGGCATGCCCCCTGTAGGGCATCTAGAATAACCCCACTCTTCGAAGTGGCTGCTGCAACTGCACTCCAGTTAACACCTGGCATATTCAGATCACCCATCAGCAATATCTCCCCTTTTTCTGCCATTCTAAGCATACTTTCTATCATTTCCTTGTCCATTTACTGCCCCTGAGAAGGGGGTCTGTATACAACCCCTGTGTGGATTGTGGTTCCATTGCCGGTCTCCAAATTTACCCACAGTGCTTCTTCTCCTCCTCCCTGTTTTCCCTTTTGTTCTGTTGCTTTGATTCCTTCCCTTATGTAAAGAGCTACTCCTCCTCCTCTTTTACCCTCCCTGTCCCTCCTGTAGATAGTGTATCCTGGTATGTTTACGTCCCAGTCATGGTTTTGTGTGTACCATGTTTCTGTGACTGCCACGATATCCAGATGTTCCTCCTCCATCAAGGCCACTAATTGATTTTCTACTTGATTTTCAGTTTGAAGGTCCAAATAGTCCCATAGCCTGTGTTAGCAGGGAATTATGGTACATAATTATTCACAGAAGGACTGCTGTTTCCCCCCTCCACAGAAGCCCTTCTGACTTTTCACAGGGTTTCAAAGGACATGAACATGGGCAGAGATTCAGGGGCATTGCCCCACAAATTATTGCTGTCACACAAAACTGCCACAGCTGCCCTCCCATTTTTGTAAGTGCATGCACTGCTGTGGGCCACCACATGCCGCTGCACCTTTAAGAAACTTCTTCACTCATGATGACTAGTGTGAATGAGTGTGCATGCATGCAGAGTACCGTTCATGCACTAGATCCTCACTACCAGTGCACGACGGTGACTCTGGATTTGTTTACATGATGATGTAAGTGGGAGCCCAGCTCATCCTGATGTATGGTACCACATAATGATTTCAGAGCTTCCACTTACACATCACATGACATACAGTATTGGTTCCTCCTCCTCTTCCTCAGACTTCGGTGTGCAGCAGCAATCCAATGCCAGGCAGCACACTGTTGATGAGCAGTGGGGCAGAACAGGACAGCCAATCGACACCTCCAGCACTCCTGTAAGTACTCTCCCTTCTTCTGTCCTCACCACCAGCAGTTGTGTTGTGTGGCATTGTAAAGAGAGGAGGCTCTGTCTGACTGCAGGGCACACACGACTTCTGTTCTATGAGAGTGAGGAGATGGAGACCGGTCGTTTCTGTGATTTAAACTAAAGTAGGCTTGGGCCGCGGCGCTGGTATTGTTCACTGTAAAAGGAAAATCATTTAGATTTAAAAAAACCAAACAATTATTTACAATCCACACTCTGTCCAGCTAGGTTGCTGTGTGTGTAATGTGCAGTTGTGTGGTGTGGCCATAATGGAGGAAGGGCGCCAGGTCGAGGGCAGGCTGGAAGGAAGTCAGCTTGTTGCTGGCTGCTTTTGTTTAATTTGCAGCCAGTTTGAATTAGCATTTGAATAAGTTTACTGCTACTTTTATTGTTTTTATACTGTTATTTATTATGTTTGATTTTATTTTGATATGTAATTGTGCTTTGATATGTAGAAAAGCGCATTATAAATAAATTTTGATTTGATTTTGATTTGATTACGGCGTTCCTCATTGTGTTCTGAATTTCTAATAAATCCTTTCAAACTACTACTGTACTTTACTAAAAAACCTTAGCAAAACTAACCAGTCCACCTCAGAGGCTCAGAAGAATAATGCTATTTGGAAAAATATTATTTTATTTATTTTATATAAAGTAAGCAAGCAGCTGCACATCTGTGTGTGTGGTGACTTGCACAGTTGTAGTTGTTGCCTGGGTGGAAGGAAGGAAGGAGCTGGAAGTTGAACTTGGCCTCCTCAGCTAGCTTGCTTGCTGCATTTTGCAAAATTTAATTTTGCAGCTATAATTATTAATCTAATCTCTGAATTTCTCCTGTCTGTCTTCTTTAGACCCTTGACAGTTGATCTGATTGTTGATCTAAAAGAAGCAAACAAAAATTTCTTAATCTAGTCAGCTCCCCCAAACGTCAAAGTCAAACTACACCTATGGACATGAGTAAATGAAATTACGTCCAAATTTCTTAAAAGTAAAGAAATGTGACAGCAAAAACTATGTTAGTGCTTATTAGGGTTGCTACCACACAAACGCAAACTGCACAAAGCTTGGAAGCAAACTATTAAGGTTACAAACACAATGCCCACAAAGTTTAGAAATGCCCTATTAGGGTTCTTGTGCCTAACTCCCACTTACCCTATCATGTCCCCTACTCTCATGACACAAGGACAGTCTACAGCTACAGGGCCATGGAGCAACAGCATAGTAGTATTTCATACAAAGTCAGCATATTAAAATGAGTACATAACAACCCTAATCTCCAACCTCTCCCCAACCCATGCGACCAGAGTGAGATAAATCAGTTAGCCAGATGGCCAAAGGCTAGGAAAAACAGTTGGTTTTGCTGCCACATTTTTATTCTTACTACCCAGCTGAGTACCTGCCCATTAAGTGATGTTTGAGCCCAAGAAAATTATGTCTGTCACAAACGCACTCCACAGGTCAAGGCCTGCATCCCTGTCTCCACATCATGTGTCACTAAGGGGGTTAGTACAGGCTTGGTGCTAAACAGTGGGGCAAAGTCTGCTAAAACATCCCTTACTTCCTGGATCTGGTCTGGGGCCAACTGGGGTGACAATTTAATTGCCTCCACAGAGGACTCCTGCTTGCTTTCTTCCAGCAAGTCCAGAAGGGGGTCTCCTTCATCCGTCCTCTCCCCAGGACTACACACTGCAAACACCATGTCAGCCCTATTAGCATATGGCTTCATCATCTTGACATAGTACATTCTTTCTGTATGTCTTCTGTCAGATAACTCTATGATATAGTTCACGGCATTTACCATTCTGACTGCTTTGTATGGTCCTGCCCACTCAGCCAGTAGTTTGCTTTCTGGACTGGGATTAGGACCATGACTTTCTGACCCACCGCGTGTACAAGCGAGCTCAGGCTCTGCGGTCGTACCGCACTTTTTGTTTTTCTTGGGCAGGTGCCAGATTGCCCTGGGCTGTCCCCACAAACTCCTTCAGCCGTTCCCTAAACCTAAGGACATAATATACTATGGGAGTGCCCTGGGTGGCGTGCTTGTCTTCCCAGTCCTCCCAGAACAAATCTAGGGGCCCACGTACCTTGCGTCCATGTAAGAGCTTGAAGGGGGAAAACCCTGTCAACTCGTGGGGCACCTCCTTGTATGCGAACAACAGGTGGGGAAGGTATTTCTCCCAGTTCCTCCCATGCTGTTCAGCAAACACTTGCAGCATTGCCTTAAGGGTACTGTTAAATCTTTCCACAAGCCCATTGGCTTGTGGGTGATAAGATGTGCATCTCTGCACTACCCCACATGTCTCCCACAAACATTTCATCAGGTCTGACATGAAGGGAACCCCCTTGATCGGTGATAGCCTCCTGCAGAATCCCAAATTGGGAGAAAATCCAAAGTAAGGCATCTGCCACTTTGTCTGTCCTCAGTGAGGATAGGGCGACTGCCTCTGGATACCGGGTGGCATAATCCACCACAGTCAGGATGAACCTCTTCCCAGAGGAGCTGGGATTATTTAAAGGCCCCACAATATCCATTCCCACCCTCTGAAATGGCTCCTCCACTATGGGTAATGAAATTAGGGTGGCTTGGGTTTTCTTACCTGCCATCCCTATTTCTTGGCCGGTGACAAGACCTGCAATACTCCTTCACCTGCTGGGTGAAGTTGGACCAATAGAAATTCTGGGCCAACTGCTGCATAGTGTGCATGATTCTAGATGACCAGACAAGGGAATATCATGTGCAGTCTTGAGCAACTGCTCATGGTACCCCTGGGGAATGACAAGCTGCCTGCCTATCACCCCTCCTCTGTCTTAGCATCCTGAGTATATATCAGTCCATTGTCCCAATAAGCATTGTGTTTCCCATCACCTCCTTGTGCTCCATCGGAGTCTGCCCAAGCCCTCAGCTTCTCTAGACTAGGGTCACCTTTCTGAGCAGCTGCAACCTCCTTACACATTCTCAAGGCATGGGACAGGTCCCCTTCGCTGTCTAAACTAGGTTCCCTAGCTCTAGCATCAGGGGATTCAGGATCACTACTATCCCTAACCCTCTGACAATGGATCACCCTCCCTTCCTGGAAGAAACCCTCCATAGCTGTTTGGTTAACTGCTACCGGGGGAATTTCTGTCCCCTTTCATTAGTCTCCATATCAGGAGACACAGGCTGGGGAACCAGCCTCCCAGTGGTTTCCACAGTGGCTTTTATGGGGTCTGGAGCACCACAATTTTCCTTTGCCATTTGCCTGTAGGTAACTGCACACACCATCCACTGTTTGAGATTGTTGCCGAGAATTACATCAACTGCTAAAGTTTCTGCTACAGCAACCTGTTGCACAGTTCCCCCTCTCTCACCCCAGTATAGGAGAACACTAGCGAGTGGCAATGTTTTCTCCTTCCCAGTGAGCCCTTGTACAATTGCACATTTATTGGGTGTAAGCTGACCAGGCTCTACCAGATCCCCTTTACCAATGTCAGGGATGTCCCTACGTCTCTTAGCCCTTATGTCTGTACACCATTCACAGTGACTGGGTGCATGTGTTCCCTCATGTTTACAGGCATGCTTTCAGGGACACACAAACAACCCACTTCTTTCCTAGCACCACCTTTTGTATTGCTCGTCCTTTTGGGACACTGTCTGGCAATGTGCCCAGTTTCTTTGCAAACCCAACATTCATTTCTTTTCTCAGAAAAATCTTTTCTTTGAAACCTGGGGTTAACTGATTTTGGTGGAGGCAAAAAGGGTTTTAGCTGCCCTGAAGGGACACTTTTCCCTTTCTGCACTGCCACCCCACCCCGTTTACTCTCAGAGCAGGTCTGCTCTTGGCATAGCAGCCCGAGAGTTCAGCAGCTTCTTGTATTGTTTTTGGATCTCAGTCCTCCTGCCAGATTTTCAGCTCTGCTGGGCATGCCCAAAAAACTACTCTAACAATACATCATTTTCAATTTTACCTACAGAGTTTGCTTCAATTCCTTCCCACCAAGCGTTTTAAAACTGATGTGGTTTCATGGCTAGTTCCTTGTAACTCATGTCAGGACATCTCCTGAGCTTACTGAATTTAGCTCTGTATGCTTCTGCAGTTAAATCAAACTTTTTTAAAAGTGCAGCTTTAAGTTTGCTGTAATCATTACTGTCCTCATTGTCCATTTGACCCAATGCATCCCAAGCTTTCCCGGTAAGTAGCAGGGATAGCTGGAAACTCCAGGACACTCTAGGAATATTTGCCTGAATACAAACGTTTTCTTTTTTTTATATACTTCAGTTTTTATTAACATGTTTTAACTTTTTGTTTCACAGATCATCGATACATCATCAACACTGAGAGAACATGACAGCATTCAAACTGTGATGTTAACAAGTGATTACCATTAGGAGTTGATCATTTTTACTTTTTGTACATATCACAAGACAATATTTCAATAAGTATGCAGTTACCTCAGTATTTTCCTTCTACAAATTACTGTAATCTAGAACTCTAGTAACAATAAATCAAATGTCCTGAACGTATGACAGAACAGTCATGCTTGTTTAAAAAAGTATAAAAAGCATAAATGAAACTTATATTTAAAAAGTAAATAAAGAATATAAAAATAAATTTTTTGTCAGCTTTTTCTTGTCTTACTATTGTCAACACTCACATGCATTAAGAACTTCTTGGAGGTATATTAATTGCATATTGAAACAACTAATTGGTACATATCCCCATAATAATTTATTCAAATCTGCAAGAGACATTCAAGACTTGGCAGAAGGCATAGTTGGATGGGGGTGTGTGGGAGGATAGAATGGGAGGGGAAGGGAGTAGGACCTATGATACTGTGTTAGTTCTCATTTCCCACCTAGTCCACCTGTTCTGGTAGATTGCACTTCTATTATTCAGATTAGGCATTCATTGTTCACAGGCTTGTTTATAGTTTACAATCTGTAACCAATCATCCATCTCGGGTGGATCAAGTTGTAACCATTTTTTCGTAATCACTTTATAGGCTGCAACTAGAAAGATGGACTATAAGTATAGGAGATCTTTTCCTTTCTGTTCTTCAGGTGGTGTGTCCAATAGAAGGTTCTCTGGTTTAAATTGATTTGATATATTGAGTTCCCTGGCCACTTGCTGGGATATCTGTTACCAGTACACCTGTAGTTTTGGGCATGTTAAGAAAATATGTGTATGGGACGCTTCCTTGGTAAAATCTGGAGTGAAAATATTGAAAATTTGCAAACTTGCAAGCGTGTGTAGGAACTGCACAACTTGCACTCCTAAAACAGTAATTTTTGGGAATTTTTTCACCAAATTTTCAACATAGCCATTTTAAGACCTCTGCTCATGAACAGTGTCACTGTGATTTTCTTAATCTGTCTCAAACATTGATTGTGCACACCGACTGCGCCATTGTGCGCTACATGCATGGAAACATATTTTGGGTGACATGTGAAAAATGACAGCTGTACTGCTCATAAGGAGGTGTGGTAAAATGGCAATGTTGAAACTCTGGAGTGAAAATATTAAAAATTCATGAACTTATGAGCGTGCGTTGGAACTGCGCAACGCACGCTCATAAAACAGTCATTCTTAGGAATTTTTTCACCAATTTTTCAACATAGCCATTTTAAGACCTCTTCTCTCGAACATGTCACTGTGATTTTCTTGATGTGTCTAATAAATTGATTTCACACACCGACTGCGCCATTGTGCACTACATGTGCGGAAACACATTTTGGGCGAGATGTGAAAAATGATAGCTGTACTGCTCATAAGGAGGTGTGGTAAAATGGCAATGTTGAAAATCCAGAGCGCAAATATTAAAAATTCGTGAACTTACGAGTGTGCATATGAACTGCACAACACACGCTCATAAAACAGTCATTTTTAGGAATTTTTCACCAAATTTGCAACATAGGCTTTTTGAGAGGCCACCTTATGAACACTTGTACTGTCATTTCATTAATTGATCCCAAAAGGTGATTTCACACAGTGACCATGAAATCTCCCTTTGGGCCCAATTAATGCCATGACAGTGACAGAATTCATGAGGAGGGGTCCCAAAAACCCCACGTTGAAAATTTAGTGCTAAAATTCCAAAAAATGCCTGAGATATGCAGCAAAGTTAAAAAAACCCTATCTATCCCATTATACAGCTTACCGGCATTTCCTCAGTTTGTGGTCGGCTTTGAAGAGTGCAGACGTGTTCCCAGTCCACCGAAGATCGTCGTGCCGAGGTCCAGAGGTAAGTATGGGGTGAGGGAGGGTGTGGGTAGGCAGGGTGCACAGTGGGTGGGTGGGTGCAGGTTGTGGGAGGGCAGGGAGAAGTGCGAGGGACAGTTTTGTACTTACAGGTTTATTTTTTGATAAGATGATGAGGGACATTGCCACGCTGGGTGGGCTCCCAGTGTGGCAGCTGGAAGGCTGTTTGGGGAGCTGGAGCTGATGAGGGATTGGACCATCGTTGGCCATAACACATTTTTCCATGCTGGGGTGGGCTCCCAGTGTGGCACCTGAAAACTTTGGGGACGTGTGGAGCCAGCGAGAGTTGGGCACCCCAGTCGGCTCTACAGTGTGTGCATGGGGAGGGAAGGCGCATGACATACAGTATGCATATGTGTGTGTGTGTGTGTGTGTGTGTGTGGGTGGGAGCTCTACTCACTGAAGCAGAGCTCTCTTTCAACTACGACCACTGCATTTTCAGCTGCTGTCATAGACAGCTTCTGCAGTGATGGGGAACTGGGGCCATGCCTGCAAACACACTGACTGAATTGAAGACGGAAGCCACACTCTGAAAAACTTGGTTGATGACACTATGTTTTTGCACATGCGCAAGCAACATAAAAATGAAAGACATACTGAACTAACAAGAGCTCATTTTCAGATGCACCCTGGGGGAGGGTGAAAGGAGAGTACACTTAAAAATACATAGAGTCAAAAACAGCGTGTTACAACTGTAAACAGCAGGGAAATAAACATGAAAGCAACTATGTAAATTGTGTACATGGATTTAACCCATACAAATGAATAAATAAATAATCAAACAGTGTGAGAACACATATACCATGCACCACTACATTGAAAATTATAGCTGCTAAAACTGAATGTGTGCCAGCATCAGCTAGTAGTAGAACAATACATGTTGCAATGGAGGACTGAGAAAGCAGGCTTGAGGGAGAACATAGAAACAGAGTTACGGTCAAGGACTAAGAAAGATGGGTTTGGTGTGGGGAGGAAGAGACAGTTGAGTGAAGAATTAGGAGTAAGGAAGGGTTATGGGAGAAGGTGGAGGAGGAGGAGGAAATGAGGAGAAGGTGGTGGAGTAGGGAAAGGTGGGCAGAGAGGAGGGGTAGGATGAGATGGTAGAGGAATGGGATTGAGGTATGAATAGGGTTGTGAGAGAAGGAGAGGAGGAACAAGGAAGAGAGGGGTGGTATAAGAAAGGAAGGAGGATAAGAGATGGAGGGAAGAGATAGTAGATTGGCTATAGGGAGAAGTTATGTGTCTTAAGAAAGCAACTCACAACTATGCAATGTGTATAGTCCTTTCAAATTTTAAACAATTCTGCTGCTTTGTGGAGGTTGCACTATATTGAGGGCCAAATAAGACACAGGTTATAATGGATATACATCTTCACAGGTATGCACCCAAAAAGTATTCTAATTACAGCTCTATAATGTGTATGAAACACAGACCCGTGTGACATGCCTTCAGACATGTGTTTTGATCATCAGTCACAAGGGTAGTAGAGGTGTGGGATAAGGTTTTCTATATACACATTTTAAAATAGTGACTCTAGAGCTGAGTAAGCACTTTTAAATTAAACTCCAACTGTATAACTATGCCCATTTGACCAATTTGCTTGAAATTGTGCCAAGAATGGTGTTGGTGCCAAATTCTCAAAATTATATAACTTGTGTTCCAATCAGTTCGGGGAGTTTTAGAAGTGCAAACACAGTTAAAGTCTCCATGTCCATGGCAGTTGGGAGGGGTATCTACAGCTCTGATGGCATTGTAATGACAAAGTGCTTTGCATTTATCTTTTGCTTTTGCATCCTTCCTTGTGTGGAACTATCCTTGGAAACAAAGAGTGGAAGCCAAGTTCTTGGATTACTGTCTCCATGTTTATGTTTGCATTTGCACAAAGTAAACATATATTGGTATCACAGTGGATTTTGAGAAGCATGTCACTTTTAGTTCAATGCAAGAATGCAGACGTGTTGCTGGTCCACTGAAGATCATCGTGCCAGACTCTGGAGGTAAGTATGATTGGGTGGGGGTGGGGAGGTAGGGTGCACAGTGGGTGAGTGCGGGTTGGGGAGGGACTCGACCGACATGGGACCATTTCCTTTCTTTCAGGGACAGGGAAAAAAAGACATCACAGGAAGCTTTCTTTTTGCAGGCTTCTTTTTGGCACTCTGGGGGTGGGCTCCCAGTGTGCCACCTGTCTTTGGGGTGGGGGACTTAAGCTGAGGGTATTGGGCTCCCGTTGGCAAGGATGACTGTTTGAGGAGGCATGATGCCAAGTGGGATTGAGCACCCCTCGGCTGACAGGAGAGGGCTCCCCATTGCAAATTAACTGGGCTGGGGGCATGCTGACAGGGGATTGGGCACCAATCAGTTGGCTTTCCCTCAGCCACCTGTTTAGTAACATGTTGCACCAGGCAAGGTACTGCCCTGCAATGATGGGTCACTCCCTCATTGCAGCGGAATGGCTGATGCTGCAATGATGAGGTGGCCCCTCATTGCATAAATAAATCCATTGTGATGCACAGATAAAGGCAGCAGAGAAAAAAGAATGTGAAGAAGAGCTGCGATCTGGTCAGACCACATCACAGAAGCAGAGAAAAGAAGCTGGAGAAAAAGCAGAAGAGTAGAAAGAACAATGAACAAACAGTACAGTGCGTTTTGCAATAAATGAACAGAATCAACTTCTTTGGCTGCCTAGTTTTGTGGGTATCCTGAGTGTCTTCTACATTAGTGCTATAAGGGTTGGGGATGCCCTGGTCTACAGTGTCCCATCATTTTTCATCTGGGGATTACAAAAAAACTCTTCCAGTGATAACCACCATTTATATAAATATCCAGTCTGCCCCATGTTCTGTAGGTTATTTTTTCAAGTCTAGCACAATCTGCCAGCTTAGCCACCCATAACTTGCTTTCAGGGGGTTGCTTGTTTTTCCAGAAGGTCAGTATCTCCAGCTTGGCACATATCAGGGCTAGATCTACAGATCTCCTATGTCTCTCTTCTAGCTTAGGAGGATTCTCCAGGTCTCTCAGGAGAACCATTTGGGCTTGTAGTTTGATATGGGTGTGCAGAATCCACTTAGTGTGGTCCCCATTTCCCCAAAAAGGAGCCTAGCTTGGGACAAGCGAACATCATGTGGGACAGAGTCCCTTTCTCACTTCCACACCTGAAGCATAGGCCATCATACTAAGGAAATAAATTTTGGAGTTTCTCTGGAGTGAAGTAGGCCATATGTAGTGTGAGATACTGGATATGGTTAAATTATACCCCTCCTCCTGTAAGTCTGTCCAGTCTTCCTCTGAAACAGTCAGCCCCAGAATGTCTTCCCATTTCCTTCTGTAATCATCTGTTTTATAAGCTCAGTAAGACAAGACAGGGTGTTGGTTGTTCTAGGCTCACTGCATTTCCAAGGACAGAAAGGATTTATAATCTTTCATCCACTCGGGAGGGAGCAATCTTAGACCTCATACTCTCAAATGGGGACAGTGAGAGGATCTCAGATCTAGAAGTGGGTAGCCATCTAGCATCTGACAGCTCCAAAACACATGGGCATGAGAGGCTGGAGAGTAACCACACTGCCTCCAACATTCCGCTCCCCTCCCAACCAAATACTTCTGCTGCAGTGCTGGTGAGTAGAAATACCTAGTGGTCACTTTCCAGGAAAACTTCTTCCAAGTCTTAGAACTGAGGCCCCACTGGATTGTTTTAACATGCCTCTCCCATATCGGGATCGGGATCTGCAGCCTCAAGTCCCTTTCCCAGGCTCAGTGTATCGATTCTAGAGAGTCATCTCCCAATTCCCTGACTGCAGCATACAGAACTGAGATTAGATGAGGAGGTAAAGATCCTCCCCTCGTAGCCCCTTTAAGAATATTCAGTAACTGAGGGGCTGGGCTGTCGCAGTGTGAGCCATCTATAATGGTTTTAATGAAATCTCCAACTTGGAAATATCTGAGCCTATCTTTATAAGAGATTCCATACTGTTGCACTAAATCTGTTAGAGCTAATATTGTGCCCTGTGGAGCAAACTGATATATCAGATGTAATCCTAACCTCTCCCATTTTCTATATTCCCTGTCCAATCCTGCTGGTGTAAAATGAGCTAGATGAGGCAGTGAGAATAGCAGAGGTCTCCATCTGGAGAAACTTCTGGTTGCTAGTGTTTCTTGCCAGCTCTATATACTAGTACGCGTATGTGGGTTGGCTATTTCAGCCAGGTTTTTGTGAGGAGGGTAGGACAGTAGCACCCTATTCATGTCTCCCAGGACATCCTCCTGCCTCTCCAAGGATTTCCACCTGGTTGAATAATTGTCATACAACCAATATAAAACCATTCTAAGCTGAGATGTTAAATGATACAGCCTCAGATTAGGGAGCGCTAGTTGTAAGATGGAAAGCAGAATCCTCGGCTTCGGTGATGCCCAAACATATTTAGATATCTTTATATTTATGGTTCTGTACCATTCTTCCTGGACTGGTAATGGGATAGTTTGGGCCAGGTAAAGAAACCATGGCAGAACGATCATCTGTACCACGTCAATCCTCTGGATCAAGGACAGGAGTAAGATCCTCCACCTCTCCAGATCCAACTTTATTTTATTCAATAGAGGAGAACAGTTTAGATCAAATAGGTCTGAATAGAAGCCCCTATTTGAATCCCCAGGTACTCTTATATGCTTCTGACACCAACAAAATGGGAATCTTGCCTGAGTCTGAAGTGATGGCTCGTAATTCATCCCTAATACCTCTGTTCCTTGCCTGGTTTATCTGGTGGCCTGCCATCCCACAAAATTTGTCTAGAAGGCTCCATACAGTAGGTGGGGTAAAGAGAGCTCAGGGTCTTTCATATAAATCAGCAAATCATCGGCATAAAGAGCCAGTTTATGAGTCTCTCCTCCCACCTCCATTTCTTATTTGCTCATCTGCCATAAAGCCTGGGCCAAGGAAAAACCGGGTACAGAACAAACAGTAAAGGGGACGTTGGCAACCTTATCTGGTACCTCTTTGTAAAGATATTGGGGTTGAGATCCCGCCATTTACTTTAATATATGCCCTTGGGTCTGAATAGAGCAATGATATTATATTAATAAAGTTCTGTGATATACCCATTTTTCCCAATGTGGCCCAGAGAAACAGCCATGCTACCCAGTCGAACACCTTCTCCACATCAAGACTCAATAAAAGAAAAGGGACGTCCAACCGGGCAGCACGGTGCATTAAATGCAAAGTTCTCTTGAGATTATCCTGTGTTTGCCTCCCAGGTGTAAATCCCATCTGGTCCAAATTTACAAGTTGTGGCAGTATGGTCTCTATCCTCTTAGTTAGAATCGATGTGAACAATTTATAATCTATATTAAGGACTGAGATGGGTCGGTAGGAGGTGCAAGCCATGCTGTCTTTCCCTGGTTTTAAAATACTTGAAATGTATGCATAGCACCAAGTGTCTGGGGCCCTCTCTCCCTCCTGAACCTCATGACAAGTATTCAGTAATGTAGGTACCAGCTCCCACCTAAATGTCTTGAAGAATTCCCCAGTATAACCATCTGGTCCAGGACTTTTAAAAGATTTTAGATTAGTAATCGACCCATTCAGCTCCCCTTCTGTGATTGGGCAATCTAGTAGCTGCTGCTGTTCTTCAGTAAGCCTGGGCAAATTAACTTATTTTAGGAAGTTCTCCATCTTCACCATATCTACTTTGTGTTCGGGAGTATATAATATCTTACTGAACTTCTGGAACGCCTGCTTAATTTGTAATGGTAATTTAACCAAGGTATTAGAAACTGGGTCTCTAATCTGAGAGATGTTAGAATGCATCTGCTGCTGTCCTAGTCTATGGGCTAATAACCAGGCTGATCTCAGACTGCCATCATAATATCTTTGGTGCAGAAACCGGAAGGTCTGTTCCGTACGCACATCTAGAAGTTGCTGTATCTATTCCTTTGTGGCCTGTAGAAGGGGTAGGATTACCTTGTCCCCATCTGCGTGTTGGGCCTGCAATTCTGTAAGTTGCTGATTTAGCCTATCTAATCGGGCCTGTTGCTGCTTCTTATAGTGGGAGACAAATTTTGTAACGTCTCTCCTCAATTCCATTTTGCGAGTATCCCAGAGAACACCTTCAGAAATGTCAGGAGTGCGATTCTCTTGTAGAATTTGTGTGATTCTCTGTGTAATCATGTCTTTAAAATCCTTTAAATCCAATAAAAAATTGTTAAATCTCCATAGAGACTCTCTCCTCTCTCCTTCACAATCCATTCTAACAGTTAGCAAAGAGTGATCTGACAAAATGGATGGGAATTGGGTACATTCTTGTATTTTATACATATGTTCCCTGGTGACATGTAGGTAGTCTATTCTTGTATAAACTTTATGAGTGGCTGAGTAATGTGTAAATTCATGTTTACTCAGGTTCATAAATCTCCAGATATCCACCCATTGTTCATCCGAAAAATAGGTCTGTGCTGCCCTCTGGCCGGCAGTCCTTCTAGGAGGTCTAGGGTTTGAAGTGTCGAGCTGAGAAGAGATCTGATTGTGGTCACCTCCCAACTCTAATATGCCCCTATGCATCTCAGTGATTTTTCTAAACAGGGTCCTCACTACTTCTGCTCCTGATCCCAGGAGGATGTATATAGATGCTAGAGTACTCTCCTGCCCCTCCAGTTGCCCCACAGCAACGGCCAGCCTACCCTCCGGTTCAGTATATGAGGTTGTTAATTTCAATGGCGTGGTTTTAGGCACCAGGACTGCAGTTCCTTGTCTCCTTCCCCCTTTATGTGCCAAGGCTACTACAGTATAAACGCCAAATTTAGTCAATTTTAAGTGCTTGGTCTTAGTTAGGTGAATTTCCTGAAGTAGCACACATGTGGGTTTGATTTTTTTGACTGAGGCAATAACCTAATATCTTTTAATTGGATTGTTCAATCCATTAACATTATGGGAGCAGATGACTACTGGGGGATCACAACCCACTGTTAATTAGTCTGTGATGTATGACTGGAAATAGGTTATGCTGGCCACTACTTATAGTTTTGCTCACGCAGGATTCTCCAACTTTACTCTTCTGTGCTCTCATATTTGTGTAGTTCCCCCTGAATTGTCTAAAATACCCCTGAGGGTTGCCCCCCAGAGTGTGATTCTGTTTACCAACAGTCAAGCACAAATTGTTGGAGTCATGTGCATCAAGTACAAAACAAGCAACAAGTAAACAAATCCAACTTAGTAACGTAAACTTATTTACAGAGGTACTTCCAAAATAGGACTGCCAAACTGTTTACCCTCTACAAAATGGGGACAGTGCCCTAGCAGGGAGCTGAATCCCCAGGGGAGGATTAGTGACCAAAAATTCTGCCAGGCTTCCCAGGTCCCTTGAAATTTAGGGGCCAGATGCATCCGGCACTTTTGGGTGCCTCATCCACCTAAGAAGAGGAAGGAGGTGATGAGCCTCCTCCTCCTTACAGTGTAATAGAGGGTACAATTAGTTGCATCACTTCAATTCCCACCACTTCATTCTATAACTTTGGGACGTGAGCAGAGGGAAGCTGAAACAATTAGCCCTCCATTGCCCCTCCTCCTCGAATTTTATTGCTCTGGGAGAGAAACTGAGCCTCTCATTTATGTTTCCAGCAGAGTCTTAAGCTTAAAACAGTACTTTACTCTGTAGCCCCATTGCTGTATGAACATTCTGACTGAGTTTATATGAAGGTTTTATCACAGGAAAATTAAAATAATAAGGGGTAGGTGAACCAAAACCATGGTTCGTTTCATAGAACTACACAGTATATCGCAGAACAGAAAGGACCCCCAATGCATCAAGAATGTTAAGTGACAAACTCCTTCTGGAGAGTAAGCTCCATAACTCCGGCAGCCCTCCACATCTCCCCATCAGAACAACCAAATGAAAAAAACACCAGAGTCCATAGTCCCTGTTCAGGTATTCAGTTCACATGATGCACGCTGATGTCTCTGACGTTGTGTTCAATCTTCTTTAAGGCTGCCTTCACATCCTGTATTCTACACAGTCCTTCCATTTGGATTCTTCTTCCTCAACGACATCTCAAGCTCATCTGCCACTGCAACCTCTGGGGCAGAAGTTCTGGTCTGTTGGACAGTCTGGCTAGAAATCCCATCCCTAGATTTTAGTTCCTGCTGGCTTCTTCAGTGTTGCTATAAATTTTGGTTCCTGAGTCCCAAAACCCGGAGTTTTGCCAGATAAGGGTTTGAAAATGGATCCCATGTTCTCACAATACTTTGAAAATCGGTAAGTAGGCAGCCCTCTGTCGTACTATTTCAGTTGGGTGATCATGGTCAAAATAGTAGCTGGCCATATTGTACTTTACAGTTTTATGGCCCATGCTGTACGTGAAATAAACTCTTTGTCTCCTGTAGCTGGACAATTTAAGGATAATGGATCGAGTCTTGCTGTTGGGTCACTTGGTTTTTGCATGAGGGCTTTATGCGCCCTTTCGATATGGAAGGTGAAAGTCGGGGGTAGCTCCAGGACATCCCATAGTAGGTCCTCCAC
The DNA here is from genome assembly GCA_016271365.2 of Neoceratodus forsteri. NCBI lineage: Eukaryota > Metazoa > Chordata > Ceratodontiformes > Ceratodontidae > Neoceratodus > Neoceratodus forsteri. The sequence goes on from JADMNL010000033.1 coordinate 74,844,907, forward strand.
AAATTCTTCCATTCTCTCAGTTTTAGCCCCCTCAAGGAGCCCATAAATATGAATATTATCCCTTCTAGAGCATGCTTCCAGATCTAGGAGCTCGTCTTGTACAGCTTCTTGATCATCAATGAGGAAATCAACCACCAGATACAACTACTGGGTCTCCTCTCTGATCTCCCCTACTCGAGTCTCCAATAGTTCTATTTTTCCTTCGACTGTTTGTGTTTGAGTCTGGAGTGTTTGAAATTCCTTTTTGTTCTCTGCTCGGAATACTCGTATTTCAGAGAGTAAACTTTCAAAGCGAGAGTGGGATAGTTGTTCGCTCTCCTGATCATTGTCTAGGTCCCAAGCCACACTGCTGGATAGGGACACACTCCTGCTGGCTGGTTCACTGTGTTGTAATCCTTCAGTATCCTGCTTTTCTCGATGTCTCCCGGAATGATTTTTGGTAGATCTTTTCCCCTCAGAAACTTCCAATGCCATTTTGTTGATTTTGCTTGTAATATATGCTGTTCTGGAGGGCTTAGGGTGTGGGAGCAAGAGAGCTCTAATTCTCAAGCAGCCATTAGGTGGATGACATCACCAGAAGTCCCCCTGACTACCCTTTTTAACAAATCATGGGAGGATGGTGTGGTACCTGAGGACTGGAGAAGGGCGGATGTGATTCACCTTCACAAAAGTGGGAACAAGACAGAGGCAGGAAACTACAGACCTGTCAGTTTGACCTCTGTGGTAGGAAAAATGATGGAATCACTTCTGAATGAAAGAATTGTTGAGTACCTAGAGGATAGTGGGGCACAGGACCCAAGGCAGCATGGATTTACAGCAGGAAGGTCATGTCAGATGAATCTAATCGATTTCTTTGACTGGGTGATCAAAGTAGTAGACCAGGGAGGGGCTGTGGACATGGCCTACCTAGACTTTAGCAAGGCATTTGACACAGTCCCACACAAAAGATTAATAAACAAATTAGCCAGCCTGGGAGTGGGTCCCATGGTGGTAGCCTGTGTAAAACAATGGCTGGACAACAGGACACAGAAGGTAATAGTAAATGGGTAGCATCTTTCAGAAAAAGAGATGTGCAAGAACAAGGGGACACAATTTGAAGATAGAGGGAGGACAGCTCAGTGGCAATATGAGGACATATTTTTTCACAGAGAGGGTGGTGGACACATGGAACTGCCTTCCTGAGGAGGTTGTGAGGCCTAAAACTGTGAAGAATTCAAGAATGCATGGGACAGATATAAGACAATTCTTGTGAGTGGTAGGAAGAAATAGGCTGTTGGTTAACTAGGATCTGCAGCTTATCCAGTAGGTAGGGAAATGGGCAGACTAGGTGGGCCAAGTGGTCCTTATCTGCCAACAAAGTCTATGTTTCTATGTCCTTTGGCTTAGTGTGAGACTAAGCCCTCATAAATCTACATAGTACAGCCAACAATCTGTTGTATCTTACAGCATACGTATGGTGTGGTGTGGTGTAATGTGGTGTGGCATGGCGTGGCATGATATGACATGATAAGTACTTTCATAATTTAGTTTACAGTCATTGTTTTAATGTTGCATTTTGTTTCCACAAGATAACCCATCTGAAATGCAATATCTCATTTACATTGAGGTCCTGCACCTCCTCTGATTTACAGATGGGAGGGATGGAAACACAGAACAGTCATGTGACTTGTTCGGGGTCACACAGTGAGTCGATGGCTGTCATGGAGTTCATACTTGGATGAATGTTGCTGTAATGCACCCTTAGAATCTACTTGAATAGCGATGAATTGTAGTCATTTTATGTATTTTTAATGTATCTAGGAGTACTTTGTATAGCTGGTATATGTTTCCACTATTCTATCCTATCCTATGTATTTGTATTTTGTATCTTGCAAAATGTACTACATGATGTCTTTGTAACCTTGTTCTTGGGTCACCATTGCAAAGGAGCTTATGCTCAGTGGTTTTAACCCTAAATCAAATGAAATGAAACACCTAGGATCCCCTAGTTCAAACATCAGCCCTCTAAGCACTGAACCAAAACAGCGCCCACCAACTCCTAGTTTAGAGCCTGGAGACTATATATCATGCCCTAGTGATTAAACTTGGGTTACTCTGGAGCAATCCAGTTGATCAAGCAGATGTGCAGCGCAGTGGTCAGCCCTTTATCCTATTGGCCCACTAAGAGTATAGGTATGGCACAGACCCAAAGGACGTGGCACATGGGGATATGTGATCATATGCCATCGCTTGTTTGACCTTTTGTCATTTTTGATTTTGGGATGCAGTCATCAACTTAAAATCTATTCTAACCTTCAAATAGTATGGTAAATGACCACTACTCGGTATGGTTCATGCTAAACATGGGGAGGGACACAGGCGGCGTGGGTACAAGGATGGTTGAGTTTGGGGGGGCAGACTTTAGGATGATTGGGGAAATTCTGAGCAAGCACCTGGCAGACATCCAACAACACATAGGTGCAGATCAGATATGGAATATAATAAGGGGAGGGCTGGCAGAGGCAACAGAGACCTATACAAGGAAAAAAAAAACAAGAAGTGCATAGCAAAGAAACCCAGTTAGCTATCAAAAGAGGTCATGGAAGGGGTGAGAGTCAAGAGGGTGGCATTTCAGAAATATAAGAAGCAGGGAGGGGAGAAAATAAAGATGTATACAGGAAAACACCTAATGAGGTCACCAGACTGGTCGGGGTTGGGGGGCAAAGCATCTAGAGAGCTGAGATTGGTGCAGGGGATCAAAGGAGGAGAAAAAGACTTCTTCCATTACACAAGTAAGAAAAGGAGAAGTGAAGACCAGTTTGTGAGGATCAAGAAAGATGGGGTGGCTAGAGAAGGGGCAGAACAGGCAGAGGCACTGAACAAGTATTCTGCTCTGTGTTCACACAGGAGAAGGTGGGAAAAATACCTCAGGCAAGGGGCAGGGAAATAGGGGGAGAGGGCAACAGATGTAGGGATTACAGAGGGCAGGGTGCTGAGAGGTTGAGGGCATTAGAGTGGACAAAACACCTGAGTGTGCCACAGGACTGGAGGATGGCTCATGCGTGCCCATCCATAAAAGTGGGCTAGTGGTTGAACCAGGGAACTACAGGCCAGTGAGCCTTACCTTGATCATGGCAAACTCGTGGAGACCATCCGAAAGGAGAGGCAAGTGAGCTTCTTGGAGGCAAATGGTATCCAGGATGACCAGCAGAATGAGTTTGTCATGGGTAGATCGTGCCAGACAAACCTGGTAGAGTTCTCATGACTGGGTGACATGGGAACTGGACAAGGCCCATGCTGTGGAGGTCCTGTACTTGGACTTCAGTAAGGCCTTTGATTCAGTGCTGCATGGGAGATTGGGGGGAAGCTGGAGTATATGGGGGCAGGACCAAAAATGGTGACCTGGATCAGGAACTGCCTGAGGGGGAGGCAGAAAAGGGTGGTTGTAGGGAGGGAACTCTCATCACCAAGAGTGGTGACGAGCAGGGTACCACAGGAATCTGTGCTGGGACTAGTACTGGTCAGGATTTTCATAGCAGATGTCTTGAATAGGATCCAGAGCAAAATCAGTCTGTTCACAGATAATACCAAGATCGGAGCTGTGGTAGATAACACAGAAGGGGGGAAGGGGTTGCAGGTGGACCTGAATAAACTGCAGGAGTAGGCAGATAAATGGCAGCTGGGGTTCAATGCCAAGAAGTGCAAGGTTCTGTACTTCGGAGCCTGGAACCAGGGGAGAGATTAAGGACCTAGGCGTGATCATAACAGGGAGCATGAACAATTCTGTTCAATGCAGAAGGACGGCGGCAAAAGCCAACAAAATGCTGGGGTGTATAACTACAGGGATCTCCTCCAGATGTAGGGAGGTTATCCTGCCTCTGTAAAGGTCGTTGGTCAGGCCCCACCTGGAGTACTGCATGCAGTACTGACGCCCATTCTTGAAGACAGACATCAATTTGTTGGAGGGGGTACTAGCGGAGCTACAAAGATGATTCAAGGATTGGAGGGCAAGCATACAAGGAAAGGCTAGGGAGTTGAATATGTACCTCTGGAAAGAGGAGGGACAGGAAGATATGACTGAGACCTTTAAGTACCTGAAGAGGATAAACAAGACTAATACAGAGAGGATTTTCTAGAGGAGAAAGGGGAGGGAAATGAGAGGACACCAACTGAGATTGGGGGGGGGTAGATTCAGGAGAGAGAGATGAGGAGACATTTTTTCCACAGAAAGTGTGGTGGACAAGTAGAACTCTTTGCCAGGTGAGGTAGTAGCCTGCAAGACAGTAGACGGCTTCAAGAGGGGTTGGGATAGGGGAAGGGGAAGGTGTAATAGAATGGGGTGAAGGGAGGGGCAGCAGCATTATAAGGTGCTAGCTGCGCACTCAAGCAGACTCGATAGACTATGAGGCCTGTTTCTGCTGGCATTTTCACATGTTCATATGTTTGTGTATTCATGCAATAATGCACAACAGGGCAGTTGAGTATGAGACAACAGACTGAGTGCATCCAGCACCCAGGAAGTGATGTTATCCCCACAACACATGCCCTTGGAGTGCATTACTGCAATTATAAATGGCTTCCTAGTAAAACTAAACAAAAAAAGGAAAAGGTAAAAATGCATTTTAAAATACATTTTAGTCACATTTTGACTGGGAGTGATATTGTGCTGTGCTAACATCATTATTGAAGGTCTGCACTAACCAATCAGAGCCTAGGAATTTTTTAGACTATGATTGCAGATAAGGACAGTTTAGCCCACCACGTCTGCCCATTTTTCCCTGCCTATACTGTTACCACAGACCCTACTTGATTTCCGACTCCCTCCCACCGTTGCTTCCTACTAAGATTCCCTTGTGCATCTTTCATGCATGCTTGAAGCAAACCACTGATTTCGCCCCCACCACCTCTGCTTAAATACTGTTCCAGGCATCCACCATTCTTTCTGTGAAGAAGTATTTCCTCACATCTCTCTTGAATTTGCCCCCTTGCAACTTCATTACTTGTTCTCGGCATCTTTTCCTCTGAAAAATACTTCCCTCCTGTACCTTATTTACTTCATGAGGCATTTATAGGTCTATATCATATCCCCCCTCTAACTTCTTTCTTTCTGGGTGCACATTGAGGTCCTTCAGTCTCTCCTTGTAGGGCTTCTGATACAGACCCTGCACCATTTTAATTGCCCTCCTCTGGACTGCTTCCACTCTGTCTATGTCCTTCCTCCAGAACTGAACACAGTGCTCCAGATGGGGTCCTACCAGTGATCTATACAGCAGCAACACCACTTCCCTCCTTCTGCTGGTAATACCCGTCCCTATGCACCCCAACATCCCACTGGCCCTACCAACTGCCTTGTCACACTGCCTCACCTCCTTCAGATTATCAGATATGATTACTCCCAGGTCCCTTTCCTGTTTGGTGACTGCCACTATCTCTTCTCCCATTTTCTAGTCCACCTCTGAGTTTCTGTGCCCTAAATGCATGATGTTACACTTGTTTGCAGTGAAATACAGCTGCCATGCATTGGACCACTCTTTGAGTTTTTGCAGGTCTCTGAACATTCTTTCCATCCATTCCGAGTGTTCCCATATTGCAGATTTTGGCTTAAATCTGCAAAGAGGCAGACCTTCCTTTAAAGGATACCAAACAACATTTTGACAACAAACTATTCAAAAATCTGACTCGTGAGGCTACTAAAGGAAAGGCTGCTGTATTTATTAATGTTAAAACAACATTTACATAATTTACCTAAATGTGGTTCCAGAGCATTTGAAATTTGTAAAATCAGCCTTCCAATTTAGAAAAAAACTGTCTTACCTGCTTCCTAAAATGGCCGCCAAATGTGATGTCATCTGAGTCAAAGTCAGAGAGATATATGGCTCTCTGTGGTGCTAGCTAGTTCTTTTTTCCCTTTATATAGAAGTGTTCCACCCAAATGGTCAAAACCATGTGCATTATTTTGTATAATGCACATGTTAGACTATGGTTCGGTTCATTTTGTTTACTTTAACATGCTGAAAATGTGTTTTAATCCAACTGACTTTCTCTGTGGCAAACCACAGTGCAGTACAAATCTTGAATAACCTGGTGGTCTAGTGGTTATAGTGGATACAGGATGCTACAATGGGGGTGCTGGGGTGGTGTGCATGCTTAATATGCACTTTTTAACATTTTATTAAACCTTTATATTTTCTGCTATTATTCTTTTCTAGTATGTTTTGACAGAACCTACAATGTAAACTATAGTTTGAATGTACACATTTGTACAATCAATAAATCAGACTTCTTCAACAAAGTGAAATGCAGCAGCAGCTGCAAGCAAGTATGCTACTATGTGTGGGGGTTGCAGCCACACTCTTCACCACCCCTAGAGCCACCACTTTTTGTAGCAAAGTTCTTGTGCAGTTCAATGTTAGAGTGAATACTTTCTCGAAACTCAAATATATACTTGTCTTGTCCTCTTTTTCCATGGGAAATAATAATAATAATAAGAAGAATCAGCATTTATATAGTGGTTTTCATACACACTGTATCCCAAAGTGCTTTACAAGCAATACTAGACTGATAGTGAAGTGACTGAACGTGTAGTGGCAGCTGTTCCATACATTAATATCCACACACAGCCTTGGACAATCGCATGCACTGGTTTTATGGGAAGGGGAATTTTGGCCAGGACAATGGGGTCAGGTAGTGATCAAGGTGCTGGCAGCCCCACATCTTATTTCTCACAGTAATCTGCTCATATTTCTCTCCTTCTGTCTTCCCCTTCCCTGAATATAGCAGTACCTTGCAAGAGTTGCCTTCTCAGTCCCCCTCTGGTATTCATTCTTCACTATTTCTCCTCACACCAAAAACTGGTGAGCTCATCACCCTTCTGCATCATGAATGTAAGTAGGGTTGCCACCTGTCCGGTTTTTTACCTGGTGGTCAGGTTTTCAGGGTCCCTATCAGGTAATCCAGTTTTGCTCTGTGCTGGTCAGGTTTTTGAGCCATTTTGAGTGCTCACATACTTTTGAAACAAATGTTGCCATATTATTCATTGTTTCCGCTGCATGTCCAGCTTACAAACAAGTTCTGTTGTCAGTATAGCCCTTTGTTTGTGAAAGCAGTCAGCCTGTGAGGTGTAAAGTGTGGCCATTAACACCATTAGCACTTACTTAACCTAATCTTTTCCACTGCATCTTAAAGTGGCATAGCAACACAGCTGCCCCCACCTTTTGTAACAGTAACAGAGCCAGTTGTCTGCCACTTTCATTTGCTGGTAAACAGTTTCATCTCCAACAGAATTTAGGCATTTTGAAATGTTTTCAATTATTATTTTTTTTCCTCAAGAAAAAGGTATGGTTACTTCTTTGGCTTCGAAATAGTACTGTGGACATGAAAAGGAAATGGAGTCAGAAAAAGATATAAAGTACACATTACAGGAAATAGTTACTTATGTATTATTATATACCATATATAACTCTGCATGCTATTTACAATATTTCTTTTGTCTCCCCCCAGATCATATCTGTAAATGATATTTCTTTTATCTCTGTATGTTTATTTGGTAAACCAATGTCAATAAAATAAATACATAAGTAAATAAATAACTAGGAAAAACCTAGGAAAGTAACTTTAACGGGTACAGTACAGTATCTTAACATTTTGTTGAACTGCTGCTTTAAGTGTTGTCTTTTATTGATATAACAAATGGTCTTCTAGGAGGAACAATGCATGATGAATCATGAAAAGGGTGGGGCTAGGGTGGAGCTTAGGATCCAGTTTTGCCCCATCCAAAGGTGGCAACCTATTCTGCCAGTAGTACAGTCCCGTTTTATTTTGACATATCAAATATAAAATATCTTTCCAGTAAGTCAGGCTCATATCAGCAGGAAACAAAGGGAATGATGGGCTTTCCTATCCTTAAAAGATCTAAGCTACCTTTGATTAAGCATTATTAAATGACAGGTGTGTACATCATTGTGCACGTCATTTAATAATGCCTAATCATAGGTGGCTTAGATCTTATATGAGTAGGAAAGCATATTGTTCCACTTGTGCCATGCTGCTATCAGCCTGGCTTACCAGAAGATCATGTTTATTATTAATATGTAACTATAACACGGGAGACTGTACTAAACACATTCATGATGCGGAAGGGTAGTGAACTCACCAGTTTTTGGTGTGGGGAGCAGGTAAGAAGAATGAAAGCCAGAGAGGGACTGAGGAGGCCATTCCAGCAGGGTACAGCTAAATTCACGTTAGTTGAAGACATGAAGGAGGACGCTGAGCAGATCACTGTGAGATCTGAAATGTGGGGCTGCCAGCATTGTGATCACTACCTGACTGTGGATGAGAGCAGCCAGTGATGACAAATACTCAGAGTGGCAGGGCTGCACCTAAACTGTTACTTGAATTCAGTGAAGGGAGCTTATGGGGGGGGGATGTTGACATTTGTTAGGACAGTATTGAGGGAGTTGTGTATAGCTCATTCAAGATTTGGAAGGGTGGTAGCCAGCCAACTTGCATTGTGGAGTAGATCACAAAAAAGTACTGGAGAAGAATTGCTGGGAAGGTGAGAAAAAAACACAACAGGGAACTGTACATACTACCTTCACTGTGCAGAAGGGTGGTGATCCACTTAATATTTACTGAGGGAGCAGAAGTCAGATATTGAGAATGTGAAATGGAGAGTGATTTGGGAGGCATTTTTTAACAGTGCCGGCTTATGATGCATATCAGTATAGGTGTGTACAACCCTCTGAGGTACAAGATTACAATCTGAGGTGTGATAATTCTCTTCATGAGACTGCAGGCTCATACCAGGCAATACTAGGGACAGGTTATGGATGGTGGGGTGTTCAACAGAAGGCAGGCTAGGTGCAGGAGTTCACATGGGAAAAAATAAAGCTGTATTTGTGGATTAACAAGAGAGCATGAGCTTTGGAACTGAACAAGACCAGTACTTTGCTGTGTGACCCTGAGCAAGTCATTAAACTTCCTTGTGCTAGAATGGGGACTATGTGTGCTCTCTCTCCCCCTAAAAAGCATAACCATTTCACTAGTTGTGCTGAAAGTTTATTTATTTTATTTATTTATTTAAGAGCTTTACCAGGAAGGCATGCTGAGCGGCGACCACTCGATTCCAGATGAGTCCTGGGGGAGGGGAAGCAGCAATATATACAATACAATAAGCAAAAGCAGGAATATATACAGTATTGTAATCAAATACACAAGGCAGTTACAGTACAATTAACTACAGAGCCGATATCCCAAATGGTTATAAAGTGCTATACATATGGGCTGCAATACAGCGCATGTGATTTAGATGTCTGAAGGGTTGACTTATCCCACTTGCAGCCTCCAAAACTCTAAAGCCAGTCCTGGGACAGAAATGATAAAAGTCAATCTGGTGTGGGAGGGGACTAGCAAAAACTAAAATTTGATATTACGCCGCAGCATCAGGTAGTCCACCTATCTGAAAGTGCAGTGCTATAAATAATGCTGTAGAGCAATGGCAGGACAGAGTGATACTCCAGTCAGCATACCACTATGATAAAATATGGCATTCTGCCAGGAAAACTGATGCAAAACTATATAATTTGTTGGCTCCTTTAAGCAGCATTTGGAGAGTTGGGGGTCCACTGGATATTGTTTGTTTCTGATATTGTGCACACACCTGTAGAATCCCTAAAAAAATATAGTATATAAGCAATGTGATTACATCTCAGTGGATAAGCCACAGCTGAGCTTGTTATGTCCTTATTACCATTGTTATTTGTTAGGTATGATATTTATAGTCCTTTAAATAATCATTTGTACTTAGATTTGCTTTGCAGTTCTCATAACAAGTCTGTCTTCTCTAATTGGTTGAGTTATGCCCAGGGCCACTGGAAAATGATGGAAAAGGTTACCAAAAATTGCGGAGCATTTTGCAAAATTGTGGGTTCTGTTGTAGACCCGGAGAGCTTCACAATAAATCTTTTAATGTTTTATGCAGTATATATTAGTCAGTATAAATTGCTAAATGAATATACTGACACCTGAATATGTTTAAAACATAAAGAAAGTTTATGTTCCTAAAAGGAATACAAAACTAATAAGCTCTCATAAGCGTTGCCTATCTTCCTAAATTTAAAAGCATCTCATACAGTGCTAAATAGATTCTATAAAGTAAGCCACAGCAAATCAATATTAAATAAAGCCAGAAGAAATATATATTTCTTTGTTTCTGGCTGTAGAATAATGAAACATAATCAACAGCTGTTTATAGTGCTCTGCCAGCTATTCACCCACTTTGGTACAAGAATAAATAAGCAGACAGAGTGGTGAATAATTGAGTTTTAGTAAAATGTTGTTAGTGTCTAATAGTCATAATTTGTACTGTAGGTACTGTACACTATTTTTGAAATCACATATTTAAGCATTAAATCTGGGGGTTATTGTGGCTGGCAGTATAATCTAGAGGTTAGAGTAACAAACTGTGAATGAGCTGACTACATCTAGCAGACCTGGGTTTGATTCCCACAACCTCCACTTGCATTCTGTGTGATTCTGAGCGAGTCACTTAACCTCCTCAGTGCTCCTGGGTTGTACCTGAAAACAGGCACTTGTGCCTAGTGGTCCTTCTGCGTTTGCCAAAAAATGTAAGAAAATACCAATATATTTTTACTGCATCATACAGTAGTCAGGGTTCCTTGTAATATACCTTTTTTTTAGTCTGGCTGCAATGATTTTGTTTAGTTAAAGATAAATGTTCAGATGCAGTTTTTTTATAAGCTTATTTTTAGACTTTAGTCAGGTTTTATTGTAGTCTTTGCAAGTGAGCATCTAGGGGGTAGTTGCTAAGCATGATATCACTGTTAGCAACTGGCTTACAATCAGCAGGGCCATCCAAAAATCCTCAGTTATTTGAATCAAAGCTAGTCTGAATGAAAGTATGCTCACAAGGAAAAACTTGCCCTGCCACTTACAAAGAGGCTTCATAGTTAGCACCCCATTTAAGTGAATGAGAGAATTTGCACCTTTTCTTCCATCTTTTGTTTCAGTCTGTGTGGCAACAAAAAGTTTTCTGATAGACTGCTTCAACACAGAACAAATTTTAAGTGTTTAAGTGTACTGTGCCAGTGGATTTTGAAACCAAACAAGACAAGGATTCAAAAGAAATCAGTGTCACATAAAACCCTTGCCCTACCTTGCATTGCATTGTTTCAGCCAAACTTAAGTCTCCATGCAAAATTGTCAATATATTGGAGAGTATTTTATTAAAAATGTTAATACTTTTTACACAGTTCAATACAAAAACTTAAAAATTGCAAGAAATTGCGGAACATGTACATTTTTGCGGAGAATGGTGAAAATTGTGGATTCCGCAAAAAAAGTTGCGGGCGCAATTTTCCAGTGGCCCTGGTTATGCCTAGAGACACAACACAAGGCTCTGCACAATCCAATGATGCCCTGTACTGCTATTTTTATTTATTTCATTTTTGTTGAGCAAGAAAGGAGGACTAAGCAATTCTTCCTATTTTCAGCCTTGTCCTGGGGCGAGGGGATATAGATGGAAGCCAGCTGACATTGAAGCAGATGAAGCCGTTGGTGGTATTTTATTTTTATTTTTTTTGTATTCTAACAAGACAATTATTAAAAAGGCTCCTGACAAAACTCCATTAAGCAAAGTGCCAGGCACAGAGACAACATTCAGCACAGCTCTGTATTTGCTTATTACCAGCAATTATAACTCTAATTAATTATTCATGAGCCTACTGAGGCTCCTAATTGCTACTGGATCAGTCCTTAACATCTTAAAATAACCAGCCCAGCACCAGCTAATGCTGTGTGGCACACAAAGCTCATGCCACACAGCTAAAACCTATTTTAAAACTAAAAGAAAATGACAAAAATGAAAGTTGTTATTGAAATTAGACTTATAGTCACAATAACAACATCAAAGCCAGTGATTTTCTTGGATTAATGCCTGACTTGAGGGAGGTGGCCTCGTATGTCTCAGGCCACCCATCCCCCAAACGGTAATTAATCCATTAGAAATGAGCAGGCACTTGGTTATTATTGCTTAAAGAGGATAGGAAACAATTTCTAACTGGCAACTGTTTATAAAGTTCTTTTTATCAAAACTGATATACATTTCTGTACCTGAATAAAAAGTGACATGTAAAACTGTATTTTGTATTGTTTTGTTTTTATGGGGAGCATTCTGTCACCGTTCTCTTTATAGAACCAGTGATCTAGACTTTTACCTATGTCATGGTTTGTGCAGACAACTCTGCGGTTCTGATAGGTCAACAGTTCATAATTAGCATTCTGTCCACAATCCATGACATAGTAAAAACTCCAAACTACCAGTTCCAGTGAAAAGAACTGCACAGCATGTTGTCCATAAAAAGAAAACAATCAAGAGCACAGTTTTCATATCTGGGTTTATCCAGGTACAGTTAAATACAGATCATTTGGAGGTATGAATTCCATTGCTATAAACAAGAACATTATTTAACTCATGCCCATTAGCACAAATGTCCTGTCCCCTTTAAATAAAGTATATTTTTTGCATTAACCGTCTGTAGCCACTAAGCTTTATTGTGGACTTTTCTTTAAGTGTGGTTTCTTGTTCTCCATCAGTGCCCTGTATTGCTATTTTAATTTAAAAAATGTAAACTAATGAGGTATATAGTGTATAGTGGAACGTCGTTGTTCACTGAAATTTAGCGCCTCAAAATGTTGTTCTACACTAGTGACATCCTAAGGACAGCAGAACGAAAAATACTTTTCGTTCTGCTGCAGTGTGGATGTCACACATGGTGTCCTCGAGCAGCAATCTGACAGTTAGTCTTATTTAAAAAAAAAGATGTAGTATTCTTTTTTTGAGTCAATGATGTTCCATTATACACTATACGGAACAGTGCTTGAGTACCAGTTAACAACAGGGCTGTTCTTTCACTTTGTTGGTACTACGATGACAGATTACCTCTCGAGCTGCGCTCTCGAGGTAATCTGTCATCATAGTACCAACTTGGTGAAAGAATAGCCCTGTTGTTAACTGGTACTCATGCACTATGGCTGAGTGTCTCCACTTGAGCGGGAAGCCCACAGCAGATGCAGACTTTCCCGGTGCCTACATGTAGCTGTGAAGGTGCTGTATAACACCAAATTCTTTCATTTTCATTTCTTCCCAGTGGGCAGTTTCATTGCGCAGCTCTCCAAAGATTTAGCTGAGGGTTGTCTCAAAAGAGCATAAACTACTATTTTTCAGCCTAAGAAAGAAGTTTAAAAGTGAAGAACAATATTTGACAACAGCCTGCAAGGTCTAGTGTACTCCCAAATCCCATCCCTGCCCTTTTAATGAAAGCTATGTTGCTTGTCAGTCAAGAAGAGCTGCCACCTCCAGGTAATCTGGTAAGAGGACTGCGCCTCAAGCCCAGTACATTTCCATACTTACTTTAACAAGATTTAGTTGTAGAATATCCCCACACACATGCTGACAGGTCATTTCTTTGAAAAGAAAAAAAGTCTTATGTGCTCTAAATATGCTAAACGTACTGCTTTCTATTCACTGCCTCCATGTGCTCCCAAATTACCCCAAAACTATTTTATTGCATGCTTCCAAACTGAAACCAAATGAGCTACCTGTATTACATCATGGAAATGTGTTATTAAAGCATGCTGTAGTTAAGCAATAGGCACTACAGCAGGTGTCATAATAACGCCACTCCTGCAGGGCTGTCACGATGCGAAGTCATGTGCTTCCACCTCCCCAGGAATGACATTATTACACAATAACACATACCTTGGAGTGCCTTATTGCAATTATACAATGGCTCAATGTTATACAAAATAAAAAAAAGTAAAAATGTTTTTAGTAGATTTTTAGTGAGGTAGTATATGTTTGTTTCCTAAGAGAAAAGCAAAGGCTATTGTGGCTAATCAATACAGTGATGCTATTGTGTAATAACTCACTGTCTCAGGCATACACTGACCAATCAGAGTCCAGTATTATTTCTTGCCATTGTATAATTATAATCAATTAACTGTAAATGTTTGGAATTAAGCAAATAGTAGAAATCCAAGTAAAACTACAATGAAGCACAAGCAGCTGTAAATGATCTAAATGTGTACAAACTAATGTACACAAAACTGAGTCAACAAAGAAAAACACGCTCAATCGTTGTATCCAAAGCAATTAGCAAATTCTCTTTTTCAAACAAGAATTGCAAGGGGAACAGATGCAGTAGTACAAAGTAATGTTTATTTGAAATAGGTAATGTTATTGTCGTATCCATAGGCATGTCTATTGAGCTGTCATCAGGTAATTCATATCTAAAGGTTATCAAAGCTGTTGTTTATCAACTACATTTCCCAAAAAGTAATTGGATTGCATTTTTATTTTTTAAACAAACGGATATAAATTCAGGAGGGAACAACTTTTTTTATGGAAAATATTTGCCATTTCTGTTGCAATACTCACTGTGACAAGCTCCAGTTCAAGTGTCTCATGGAGCCCAGGCACTTGGTGTACAGTGTCCCACATCGTCACAAAAATATAAAAGGCAAAGCCAGCCTGGAAGCATGGCTTTAGAGCTGCTGTCTGCTACTTTGGTGGCCCGGGTCCTGGAACAGACTTGGGACAGTGAGGTGCTGGCTGGAGAAGAGAGGATTGGGCATCCTTAAGCCAGCGCTCCTCCTACAGAGCTCAAAGATGCATGGAGAGAGGTAGAGTGTGGACTGATGTTGGCCTATGAAGCCACTTGCCCACCTATAATACTGGAGGATTGAGCTGCCAGAAGATACAGTAGCAGAAATCGCATTCTTTCACTCAGATCCAAGACATTGTATTGCTTGAAACTTAGGTAACAGGCAGATGCACACTGTGGTGAAAAACACAAAGTATACTCACTTGTGTTTTGTTTGTATATATATATATATATATATATATATATATATATATATACACAATAGAGAGAGAAAGAGAAGGAATGCCTTACTTGCAGTGGTGTCAGACTAGTGTGCTGGTGCTGGCTACCTACGTTTCAAGGAATACAATATCTTGTGGATCTGGGTGAGAGGATGCAGTTTGTGCTATCTTCTGGTAGCTCAATCCTCAGATAATATGGCAGACTCATGGCTTCAAGAGATCCAGTGTCAGTCCACACTCTAGCCACTCTCCATGTATCTTTTGAACTCTATGCTCCTCCTTCAGAGATGGCAGAAGAATGTCACATTGGTCAGCTGCCACTTGGAGGCACCTGAGTGTCAGCACAGCAGAACAACTTGGGAAGGTATCCCCATATAGAGATATCGGGGGTGTTTCCATGGAGGCAGAGCAGGAGCACTGTATCACTACACACATGTGGTCCTAGGGGAGAAAATGGAGGGGAAAAAAACCCTGTCAGCAGCTGGATGGTGGCCCTGTCCCCCCACAGACCCCACACTGGTGACTGGGCACCATTGTACAAGTCCTATCGCAAAGGGCACTGAAGTGAAAATAAGACCAAGAGATGTAGGGTGATGGACTGGGTTGGGAGTGGTCCAGATAGAGGCAGGTCAACAGAACAAGGAGAGTAATAGTAGATTGAAAAAAATATGTATAAAGGGCAAGAACTAAGGACCACAAAGGTGCTCCTAGAAGGCCACAAATGGTCAAAGATGAGCAAAAGAAAAAACTCCAGTGCACAGCAGTGGAAAATGCATGT
This sequence comes from Neoceratodus forsteri, assembly GCA_016271365.2. NCBI lineage: Eukaryota > Metazoa > Chordata > Ceratodontiformes > Ceratodontidae > Neoceratodus > Neoceratodus forsteri. The sequence continues at coordinate 74,860,566 of JADMNL010000033.1, forward strand.
GTATTTATTTAATTCAACATACAGCACTCATCAGCATGGATATGAACAAGGCCCCTAATGTTTTGCATCCAAGCTAGGTTCCACACAAGCAAAATGTTAGAGTGTGTTACCTGCATCTGTGCTAAAGGCCACTGTATACTACACTAAGTACATGCATTTGCATTCCCCATCTGAGTATGCTGAATTTTTTCTGTTATTTTCCCCAAATCTCTACCGCACTAGACAATTACAGGGAGGTATTGGCATTGACATAAGCACTGTTTGTGAAAATGGCAACTTACCAGCACTCCCAGCCAGGAAAAATGCTGTGGTTCAGTGGCCTATGTAAAATGAGTTGTGGTGTCTCAGTCCAGTTCCCTTTAGGCAGGTGTCGCTATCACAAAACCATCAACACAACTGGTATTTATTGTCATCCTTGTGGGCAGCCTGACATGAGAGGTCGAGGACTGCATGGGAGTGGAGTCTGAACTAACCTCTCGCTTACGTGGTAGTTCGTCCATGACAGGGTTGAGGGACATTGGCTGGGCAGTGTGAGGAAGCTTGCGCTGTGATCGTCTTTGCTGTACCTGTCATGTGGTTGTGGCTGTTGTTCTGCCAATTCCCATAAACCCACAGAAGCAGTATGACCTGACTCCTGCATTTCAGAAGCATACCTCTCAAGTGCTCTGCATTAGGCATAAGCACTATGCATTTTACAGCTACGTTAACCCTTGCTTTCTGAAGATAAACTAATGTTCTTAACTATTTCTGTACTTACACACCACTACACAATAAAACTACAATCAAAGAAACATTCTTTCATGCTAAACATGTGGCACCTCTTTTTTTTTTATTTGTATTAATGTCTGAATTAGGAAATGTACTGCATAGCAGCTTGATAGCACAGTGGTAGAGCTGCCATTTGCAAGGCCAGAGACCTGGGTTCAGGAATGGGCTCAGGTCACTTGGGGGCTGGCTGGGAGGAGCATTGAATGAGCCAGAAAATGTCTCCTGCTATGGGGGCGGCACCTCCCTCTAGTGTGAATGCCATGTTCTCCTTTCTCTTTCACCAGGTGTCACTTTGAATTGGTTATTCTGACATTTATAGACACAGGGCATTTGTGTTTTGTGGATCACCAGTTCCCTGACACCAGTTGATGATGACATCCCGCAGGCATAAAGGCAGCTTAGATGTGGGCAGTGTCCACACCCCTTAACAAAGGGGAAATTATTTCCTCAAAGCACCATGGCTCAGCAATTCTGCTGTTGCTGGTTGCAGTTTTGTAATCCTGTTTAGATCCATACTCAAGATCTAAAAGTCACCTCACAGAGAACTGTGAGAATCCAAATGGGAGTCTGGTATTGCTCTACCACCATAGACCAAGACATTAGAAGACAGGATTAGAAGAGGCCTCATATGGAGCGAGTCATCAGATCCAAGGTTTGCAGGTAAAGGTGAGCAGAAATCCTCTTCTGAGCCCTGAGATACCAAATGTCTTCACAAAGAGTGCATGCCTTTGTTAGTTCTTGGTAACCCGCACTGTATGACAGGCAGTTAGCTAAAGCTGGGTCATAGTACAATTGGAGGCACCGAGATGAGGAGGGAACACCACCAGATGCCAACATTACTGCACAGCTGTACATGGGAGTGTGTGCCATTGCATGACAACTCCCCAGAAGAGACAATAACAGAACCCCCCCTTGGCAGACAAGATGATGCCGGCAACCTGCATATCCCACACTACCAACTAGCATGCTGACCCAATTAGCACCCATGTAAGGAGTCTCACAAGCAGCCAAGGATTGAATGGGCATGGAGTCTGAATTACATTTTCACCCATGTGGTGTTCCTTCCTTGGCAGGATTGAGGTACATTGGCAGGGCAGTGTGGGAAGCTTGTACTGTGATCGCCCATGCTGTACCTCTTATTTGGATAAAGAACCTCAGGTTCCAGTGATTTCAATCCAGCACCTTTCACAAGCACTAACAAAAAAATTACCACACAGGAAAAAAACTTTAAAATAAAGAGGTACCTTCTCACCAAGTGGTTCGGTATTAGTGTTGGGATAAGTCCTAGAAAAGGTAGCTGTCGGGTGGGAGTGGCGTAGGCAGCTTGCCAGGGTGCCATAAAAGAGGAAAAATGTATAAGGGGAAAAGAAAATGCTACACATACTAGTCATTTGCTTACATTTCTACTACCAGTGCTACACATTGTGGAGAAGAAGGGCTGAGGATATGCACGGACATCAGTATTCAACTACATATGTGCTGGCCTTGCTCCTATCCAGCATGGCAGTGGCATCTGTATCTAAATGTTCTAAACAATAAAGCAATAAAGAACGATGAGGGAAAATCAAAGCAGGGAAAATACAAGAATGCAAGAAATACAAATTAAATTTTGTCTAAAACAGGACACCTCCATGGACACCCTGTCATCCCCTTTAAGCAGCCATCCCGTTTATCAGAAGCAGCCTATTTTTCCATTGCAACCGGAAAAGACTTTGCTCATGACACACACACACATGCATTACAGCAACGAACAAAACAGAGAAAACAAACAAAGCATCAAGAAGTACTGGATACCAGTATTTTTTATGATTACAGCTCCTTTTTGTAAAAGTGTGTTTTGTTTGGTTCTCGATTTAATCTTTATTTAATTGGTGAAAGTAGCACACTGAACTTTAATTAAAATCACTTAGCTTCACTTCTCAACTTTTGAGAGAGAGGAGTTATACAGCTGTAAAGCCTCGATGACTTTTATTTTCTCACTCAGTGTGTGGTCGACTCTATTGTTCTTGCTTGTGGATGCCATCCTGCAAACTAAACACATTCTAGAAAGATGTTAAACACACTCCAGAAAGATGCTAAGCAGGTGGGAATGTGAAACAGCTTAGATGCTGGGCAGTAAATGAGTACTTAACGAGGTACAATTACATTTTCAGCACCTTTTCCTATACCCGTGACTAGATTACATCCCAATTACAGCAGGACTGGCCCAATTAAACAGAAGCTGGTCCCATTGAATAACATTAACCAAAAATTGGTGGCAGAGATCATCCCAATTAGCGGACATCCCTTTAACCTCGTCCCCTTTAAGTGGCTTCTACAGTACTACAATTAAAAAACATTCTCAGCAGTATCAGTATTTTTAACTACTGATAACATTGTCATGATAGTCTGTGGTTTGATAAAACTGATGCTTAAAAGATGGAGGAGTACAAATATTCTGAAAGAATACTTTTCATCCTATCAACTCTTAAATTAAAATAAATGACTAAAAAGCTTTCCAGTACTAGTGGTGAGTGCACTTCCCTAGCTTTAACAGACTTCAGTAATAAAGTAGTACCACCTCCAGAGTGCTCCCCATCACTTTGAACTAAATAAATTACTTCTGTTAACCTCTAATTTAGCTTTGCAACACAGACTATGCATTACTATAAAACTGGCCATGAAAAGCCTGTAGCCTCAGTGGTCAAAATATGTCACATGACCACTGATTATGTTCTGACAACTGCATACCTCATTAGAATTACATATTTTTTCAACAAATAAAAGCCCGGTCTAATAGTGGGTTAAAACACTCCAGGGTATGCAGTTATTGGGGAATTAATGCATTGGGGAGATGGAGATACTCATGCTGGTTGTGGTTCAGTTTTGTCTGCTGTAAAGTTTTTTATGCAACAGCAGTATGTGCTAAGTGCCCTAAACTAAAAAAAAAAAATCACTGAACCAGTCCCTTTTGGGTTCTTGTTTTTCTGCATGTAAGGGAATAATACACTTTTCTGGTGATTGTGGCACTTAGCTATGCCTCATGCCTAACAGCTACCCAAGGCATGCATTATTTCCTTGTAACTGCACACTCCATCATGTGCTGTCATTTATATATTCTCCCCATGCAATGTAGTATAATGTTCATTTATAGAGGGCACATATTAGTAGGTGGCTTATTATATTTTAATCATGAATATACTTCAAAATGCAACTATCATGTGCCTCACTGTATTTTACGTTATTACTTTTCCATTTTTAGAACTCTGTGGCATTGGCAGTGACACAGGCAACCTGTCATGGTAGAATCCAATCAGACAGCTCTCCATGTCCCTTACTTCATCGTTATTGGTTTTCCCGGATTCCAGGACTGGTCGTCACGAACCATCCTCTTCTCCGTGTTCCTTGTGATGTACACAGCCACGATCTTGCAAAACATCATTTTTATGGGCATCATAAAAGTAGGTGAAAGGCTGCACTCTCCTATGTATATTTTTACCTTCAGCCTGGCTCTCTTGGACTTGTCCCTCCCTTCAGTAACTGTTCCAAAATGTTGTACTATTTAGTGACCGATGACAAATCCATAGAAATTGGTGCTTGCATTGCCCAGATGGCTTTGTTTGTAATTTTCAATGTCACAGAGGGTTTGATTCTGGCAGCCATGGCGTATGACCGTTACCAAGCCATATGCAACCCGCTTCATTATCATTCTGTAATGACCAGCCAGTCAGCCACCAGATTATCTGTTTACGGTTGGATAGTGGCGATTATTTCAACATCCCCTTCTATTTACTTTATTCTTATAACACCTTTCTGTGGACAAACTATAGTTTATTTTTTCTGTAACTCTGCCTCCCTGGCAGCACTGGGCTGTGCTAACAATAAGATGTATTCTGCCATTACCTTATCTTTCGGTCTGATCTGCATGTTAGGTTTAGTGTTTTGTGTCGTGTTTTCCTATGCCAAAATCCTTCTGTCTGTGCTGGCTGCAGCTACCTCAGAGGAGCACTGGAAAGCCTTCTCGACCTGTGTCAGCCACCTCTTTGTCTTTGCTGTGTACATATGGTTCATGGTTTTTGTTGTCATCTCTTCCAGATTGCCGGGGATTTCCGAGGATGCTGTGATACTGGCAGGTGTAGTACAGAATATTCTTCCACCACTGATCAACCCCATAATTTACTGCCTGAAAACAAAAGAGATCAGAGCTAGTTTTGTAAAGTTTATAAAAAGAGCCAGTGTTGAGAAACTTTTAAAAAGAAACATAATCACAGTACAAGGTGATTAAAGTTGAATATACCATTCATCTAGTTATTTAGTTTTTGCTGACCGGGAAAGGAGGACTAGGCAATTCTGTTTATTTTCAGCCTCATCCCAGGGGAGGGAGAGTACAGATGGAGATAAACTGACACCGAACCAGATTAATCTGCTGGTGGTATTTTTTTTAATGAATGGAGGAAGGAGGAACGTTGGCCAGGACACTGGGAAAATTCCATTACTCATCAAGAAATGCCATGGGAATCTTTAACATCCACCTGAACAACCACCAGAACAGACAGATGGGACCTCCGTTTAACATCTCATTTGAAAGACAGCACCTCAGAAGTGCAGCACCCCCTTCATGCTGCACTACAGCATCAGTACTGGAATTTAACCCAAGTTCCCAATGTGGGGATGGAACCAACAGCCTTCTGCTCTTCCAGTCTCAAAAGCGAATGAGCAACCTGCTGAGCCACTGGCACTGACAACGTCAGTTCATCAACTTGAACAAGTGTGAATATTTTTTTTAAATAATATATAATTTTGGTGGTTTGAGGAAAGAATGTTGCTTAGTTTTATAGTTAGTAACAATATTTGTCCCCACATGCTCAATTCGCTGAAACAATAGCTCCAAAAAACAATTCCACAAAGTCATGTTTTGAAACTTACAAATTTGTTAGATATTATTAAGCTATGGGTCCTTTTTGTTTTTTGGTGAAAAAATTGTAATTCATTTTGGAGTAATTCATGATTTATTGTTCTGACATGTTCGGTTCACTAAATAAATATAGCTAAGTACCATACTTCATTGAACATAAGCCATCTTGAATAAAATACAAAATCACACATACTCCCATAATGCAAAGCATCATGGGCTGTATATGCAAATCATCACATCTTGAATAAAAGCTGCCCTCAAATAAAAGCTGCAGCTTCTAGTCAGGATTGAAGTCATCTCAGATTAAACATTGTGGTGGGACTCTGTGATTTGCTCTTTCTAAATACAATCATTGCTGTACTTGTTTTGTTAAACATATTATCTTAGTTGATGTTTCTTTACTTATTTTGATATGAAGTAGACCAATGACAATAAACTTGGTCAAATCCAGAATGTGTGATATTTTATTTTATGCAAGCTGCCCTTGAATATAAGCCTCTGGTAAAATATTTTAAATGTTAATAAAAGCCAGCAAGGTAATTCCCTTGGCTAAAGTACCTTACAAAGGAGCCTGAGGACAGAGGCTTGCTGCTGAAGGGAGGGGAGGATGGTGGGTCAAAGAAAAGTGCTTCTGAATGAGGCCAGAGGAACTAGTTTATATAGATCAGGCAAGGGAGGGCTAGTTGCTGTAGCCCACCGAACTGCAGGCATGGCCTTTCAGTTCAATGGGCTTATGTAGCTTAGTGTAGTGTTATGCTTGTGCAACTGTTCATAACTTTGGCCTTTCACACTCTCTGTTCTATGAGGAACTACCACCCTGTAGGGGTACCAAAGGAAAGGAACCCTTGAGGAGGATTCCACCCCTAGAGGTGCCATCAGAAGGATTCCCCTGGTTCAAGGTACATTAGGAAGGAGCCCCCCAAACAAAGAGTATTGACCAGCAAATGTTGACCATGAGGGCTGAGAGCTAGATTGACAGCAACCAGTGGCAACTGGATATAGATACAGATGGAAGAGTAAGCTGATAGATATCTACTGAGCAGAGGGGCATGACTTCCTAAGGAGACAGGGAATTGCAAAGAAGGAGAGCCATCATCAGGCTCCATCAAACAGTGGAACCTATCTGGGTAAACTGAGCAATATAATAAATATTAACTACCTAGCATTTATGGCCTTTAGCACGGAAGAGAGAAAAAATCCTATGAGGAGGAAACCTCTGGGGATCCAAGGCCTAGGTCATCTTCCTCCAGGGTTGGGATACTTAATATGGCTTGGCTACTGCAATTTAGATATCTAACTCGGGGGGGGATTTCCAATTTGGAGGAAGGCTGTTGTTTTGTCCCTCTAACAGGAAACACCATCAGGGGGCTGTGAGTGCTGTCTGCAGCAAAGGGAGACTCCTAGCTTAATTTTCATTCATTTTATGACCTTAATCATGCTGTGAACATTTTAGTCTCCCCTCTAGCAGTATAACATCTTTTAGCATCTAAAGATAATCATAGTACTAATGGTAAAAGGTAGTTCTAAAAATTGAATGACAGTACATCCACAAACAGACACGCACTTACACAATTACTTACACACACACACACACCCTTAAAAACACATATATTACAGCTTGTAGTGGCAGTGATTTTCACCTGAGGGCCTTTATCAATTTTGCAATTTGCAATGAGGTCTCCTGCACCTGGATTGCTTTCTTGAAGTTGCCACCAGCAGTGATGATTATGGCCACAGAGGGTCTACATCAGTGTTGCCACCAGCTGTGACAACCCTGTGTCCAACAGTTATCTGAACTGCCCCCACACAAAAAAAAATAATTTATCACCTAGTCCTACCTGTCCTTCCATTACTGAGCCCTGCTTGGTTCAACTCCCTCCCACCCTGCATCACAGACATTGCCAAATTGGTCCCTTCAAATTGCCCTCCGAACCATCTCTTCAGTGCACATTGCTGTAGATGCACCTAATTAATCCTACTGTGGGATCCTCCTGTCAGGTCTCCCTGACTTGACAACATCCTCCAGACATCCAGTCCTCTCCCCTCCCTCCCACCCCACTCCCGTCCTTCCTCCATCCTCTCGGGTATTATCTAGGTATGTCCATGGCTGTACCCCAATGTAACCCTTGATTGCCATTATATGACTGTAACCTATTATAAGTAACATTATATGTGCCATTTTGTACTCTATGTTTAATGTTCTGCACCCAGTACTGTTCTCACTGTTGTAACCACACTATGTAACTCTGTCTACTCCCTACAATGAGGTGCCTTTGTAAACGAGTTCATGACTCAAAGGTTGTAAATCTGACTTTTCAAATAAATAAATAAAAGCCTTATTATTTTACAGAACTTAAATCCCTGGATCTATTTAACAGATACAAAAGGGACTGGGGTCTGAAACCTTATTTGGGGTCTCTGATAAAATCTTTAATGGAAAAACCCTTTGGGTTTTAGACTGAGATGGTCAGGAATCCTTACTATGCTATACATACAAAGGTATCATTCTGAGCAGAGTTGATTGCTATATGATGTCACAGACTCCATGAAATATATATATCTTGCTAGGGTGTCCTGAATTTTAAGAGATTCAGGAAAGTATGGGAAATGCAGACTAGGTGGGCCAAGCGGTCCTTATCTGTCATCAAAGTCTTTGTTTCTATGAGTACATAGCCACTATCATGTGCCTAGGAGACCAAGGAAACTATAACATTCTCCCGGAAATAAGAAGAAATTTTTAAAAGTGCTACTCCTCTCAGAAATGAATAAGTGTAGATTTTTCGGTTGCTCCCTTCGCCTTACAAGTGCAGAAGCTGTTAAGAAAAACATGGTTAGAAAAATGAATTGCCATCTCCTAGTTATGAATTAGAATAGGTTTTAAAAATATGAGACCATGTACAGGGAATATGGCTGGATATTTATTAAGATACTGTATATATGGTTGGTTTAAATCAATGACCAGATAATTATCGAACAGATATGCTTGCTTGTATTTTACATTGTGATTTTTATTTCACTGAATCTGTTTGTAATGTTATGCAAATTGAGCTGTGGTAACAATTCATTCAATAAAGTTGAGTTTCAAAGAAGATATATACTGTTGGAATTGTAAATAAACTATGTTTTTAAATTATGGTATGTATTATGTGACTGATTATTTATGATGAGTGCAATAATCACGTGATTTTTATGCTGTTCTTTTCAGATAAAATCTTGAAATTAAAAGGTAACATTAGTCTCAATAAAATTAACATAAAAGTACCAAGGTCCTGACAAACCCAAAATGAAGTGATTTGTGTTATATTATTATAATAGGGTATGAAAACTGAAAAATGAGGCTGAGTAGTTCTGAAACCCTAAAACATTACAATGGGATGCTCTTAATTAGCCAAGAGACATCTCTGGAGCCCCGTTTTCTTTTTACATATTCCTTTTTTTCCAAATCAATTTTGATTCCAATGGCAAATGCAGTTGCTTTGAATTAAACTGCAAAAAAATGGATCCTGAGTTAGATAACTGAATACACCTGAAGAGCAGGATCACATTCTCCAATCACCTCAGTGCCAGGGCACAGGGCTGCATAAAAAGAAATATCATTAGTAGGCAAAAACAGGTATAATACCATTACACAAGTCCTTGGCCTGCCCACACCTGGACTACAGTGTATGGTGGAATGCTGTTATGCATGGAATTCTATGCCTGAAATATGCTTGTTCTGCTGCAGTAGTGACATCATTATGTTGTTCTGCTGCAGTAGTGATGTCACTACTGCAGCAGAACAACTTGGAATGCAGCCATATACTTGATTTCCCCTATCCAATTAAGCTGGAAGTTGTTGTTTTTTAAACTTGAACTTGCGGAAACATCTGCAGCACAGTGCGTCAGTAATTTGAGCCTACCACCAACTCTCAGTGCCCCCAACCACCAATTCACTGAAACAAAGTGCAACACCCAAAATAGACATGGATGCCCATACACTATAGAATAGCGGATGGGCAACTCTAGGCACAACCAGTTTGTTGTGCCACCTTAGGATCTGATTCCTTGGACCTCTCGAGCTTGGCTCTCGAGGTCAGATGAATCAGAACCCTCAGGTGGCACAACACACTGGTTGTGCATAGTTGACCATCCACTATCTCTATATATTGTTCACATTCTTGTCACCATACTTTGAAAATGTGAACAATTTAAAGCAGATGTAGAGAATGTTAACTAAATCCATTACAGGAATGAAGGATCTTGATTATGAGACCAGGTTAAAAAAAACATTGGGATTACACAGCTTGTATTAGAGATGTATTAGAGGTAATCTTATCCTGTTATACAAGGTATTACAATATGACATATTTTGTACAGAGATGGGGTTTGAGCTCAAGGAAAATGGAAAAAAAAGAGGTCATAGCTAGCAGCTGATAGGTGAAAACTACAGAATTTTAAACAGGGAGGGTACTACTTCACACAAAGGATGAAGAAGCTATGGAATAAAGTGTGAGTGTAACCCCTACCAGGTATGCCATTTCTATCTGACAGCTCTACTTGGTGGGCTGGGTTTGGGGAGGAATATGTCACTCGCAACATAGGCTAGGTTTGGCTACTCTGCACAGGGATACCCAAGTAACTCCAGACAAAGGAAACAATAGCTGTAATGTCCAATACCAGAAGTGGGATTCTAAAGTGTGGCTTTTATTCACATCCAGCAGAATAAACAAAGCACAGATGGATCCCCCACAGGGCTGCACTCCTGGTAATGCAGATTTAAGGAGACCAGAACACATCCTTATTCACTTTAGCCCTCAGGCTTTGAAACACACTGGGCACACAGCCCAAACTTGTACACTGCTCTGAGTTTTCCCTGGCTCGGCTCCCCTGCCAGCCACTTGGACACTTTCCATATATCATGGAAACATTTACTAGTGGCTCCCTAAACCACCTCTGAGTACTTCTGTTCCATAAGGGAATCTTCCTCATCAATCCCACGTCTGGAAACTTTTCCCAGGCACTGGCCGAGTACCTGAGAGAAAGCAACAGGTGTCCCAGAGCAAATCCGTAGAGGTGAATTTGGTTACTACTGATGGGGAGTCTCCCACCTCTCGCTCCCATAAGTCATACCCAGCCATTTCTCTGACTGTAACACCCCATCCTTTAAAACACTTTGCTGTGTAGATTCTTTTTAAATGTATATCACAGTCAATCTACTGTCTTTACATCCCATTGGTGCTGCACTGAACATACTTAAAAGTGGTTTTGTCCATTACTCTAGACCCCCCCACAGAGTTAAGCAGTCCAATCCCCACATCGTCCATACTGTACTTGGCTATCTTTTCCTGACCCCACAGTAACAGTCTCTTTAGTTTCATCTTGATGCAGATGAAAACACATGGCCCTTTAGCAGAGCGAACTCACCCTTCAGTTGCAGGTGCCCCACAGGCATTTCCTCCTCAAGGAACTCTCTTCCAGAGCTTCTGGTGCCTCAGCACGAACTTAAACAAGGCAGCTTCTTTTCCCTAGCCAGACCAAGGGGTTTGCCCTTGGAAACAGGCTGATACCTTCCCCCCATCCCCGCAGGGATGGGGCCCTGAACCATTGAAAGCAGTCTCCACCACTATAAAATGCAGTTCTGTGTTCCTCTTCAGGTGAGAACACACACCTAAAACAAAATAGCTCTTTGACAGAGCTTAGGCTCTGAGGGCCTGCTTGCAGACAGAGCACCTCTTTAGACTGCACACACTCTACTGAACTCTACAGACTCTGACTTCAAATTCCCTACTGTTCTACTCTAGCCTCCAACTGCAACATTCCAGTGTGCTTATGTAGCTGCGACAGTTCTAAATTATGTCATCCCTCAGTCTTAGCTGAGACTGAGAACAGAGTGAGACAGTGTGAAATCCATTTAACTGGAGTGTCACAAGCTGCCTTCCTGCCTACCACTAGGTCTTACTGGGATTCTAGTAACCCTGGGTAACAGGGGGTTACATGAGTAAAAAGCTATTGATGGAAAAAATGATGTAACAAAGTCAAGCACCAAAATGTTATGACCAAAAAAAGACATTGAAATGAATGGGCCCATTGACCATTCCTGTACCAAAGGGAACAGTTCCATGTGTTCCAGTTAAATGCATGACTAAAGGGTTGGTACAGAGAGGAGGGATGTTGGTTCCTCAGGGACTGGGGCCTAACTTAGAGGGGCTAGAGATTATTCAAAAGGGATAGCTTGCACCCCAGCGAGGAGGGCAGAAGGGTTTTGGGAGAAAGGTGAGTACAACACATAATTAGTTTAAACTAGTATAGGGAGAGTCACAGTGACAAGGCACACACAATGCCACAAACAATGGGGGGGGGTCTTTCTGGCCTCCCCCTACTGAACTCAGCAGGATGAAGTAAACTTGTGGAGAAGGAGGAAGGGGGTTAGGGGAAAATGTTGGAAAATGGTATGTGCCAATGCTAGGAGTCTGGGCACAAAATGCTGGAGCTTCAGGCACTGGCCATGATAGAGGGCATGACCTTATGACGGTAACAGAGACATGGGCGACCTCAAACGATGACAGGAACATGACCATACCAGGCTTCACCTTATTCAGATGGGACAGGGAGAAGGGCAGGGGAGGAGGGAAGCATTGTATGTTAAGGAGAGGATTGAAACAACAGAAATAGGTTGTCAAGGGGGTCAGGGAAATTGGAACCCTGAAGGTACTTTCAAACTAGAAAAGTGCACAATAGGGATGATGGTGCTTTTGAAATAAGGTCAAGCTTCAACAAGAAATTTGAGCACTCACCACCTTATTATATACATGGACACCAACAGCTCAAATGTATTTATATGTAATTTATTGACATCGACCAGGAGTGGACAACACCCTATACACACATACTGCCTGACATGTTTCAGACAAAAACTGTCCTTTATCAAAGGCTGGGCAGGAACTTCATACAAACTCTTAAATATATACTAGCACACGTGACTACACACGATGCCTAAAATGGTAATTACAAAGTTGATTGGTCAATAATACAATCCTACAATGATTAATACAACATCCACTTAAGACCAGAATGTAAAATCAGTGCAAATACGCAATAAGCAGCAATATAAACATTGACTAAATATGGCTAATAAAAATAAAAATTAGGGAGACAAGGGTTGGGGAGGGGTTGTGTAGCAATAATGGGAGAAACATTTTTAACAGTATATATCCAGTCATGGCTATAAAACTCTGTGATGCCATAATAAATAGTTCATATATATGGAAAGTTTGTTATAAATACCTAAATAAAATTACATTATTTGAAAACTCTTTAAGAAACTTCATTATCAAATTCATAGAGCATTATCCATGCTGTGTCAATATTAAAACCATCACCGTTTTTCAAGTTAAAGACGTAAATCTGAGGGTACTAGCAGGAACATAGAAGAGAAAACTAATACAGACCAGGCAGTCTAGAAAAATAGCATTTGATGGCAGAAAAGGACTGCTTGGCACACCCAGTCCGCCCCAATGGTTCCGGCATAGTCTGTCTCTGCAAACTCTAACTGTACTTCGGTGACAATCCCTCCTCTCTGCCTATTTATTAATATTACCCTTTGTCACTAAAATGCATGCTTGAAGCCCCTTACTGTTTTTACCTCCACCACTTTTGCTGACAGTCTGTTTCCAGAGTCCACCACTCCGTTTAACCCCCCCCCCCTTCCAGCCTCATCACATGCCCTCTGGTCCTGGTGGTCTTTCCCATTTGAAAAAGACTCCCCTCCTGTACCTTGTTCATCCCATGAGTTATATCAACATAAATGAGGCAATAATGCTCATGAATAAACTGACAATCACTAAGTTACATACAGTAAGTTGTGGAACTGACAAAATTAAATAATGATCAACATATCAAAATAAGGAACAGAGGAAATAACTGATGCTAAGGATTTGGGTAAGTGCTGGAGGTCAGTGATTGGGTGGGTTAAGAGGTGAAAGAGGTCCAGATCAATATTAGATGCAACTGCAGGAGTGAATAGAGAACTCACAGAGGAAATATTTAAGAGCAGGAAAGGAGGGAGCAGAGCAAATAGAAGGGGGACGAGAACATCATAGTTTAGGGAAACAAAACAATAAAGGCAGCTTGGCCAGCAGTAGATTTCATTTGAGGAAGAGCAAAAGAGTGATAGCCAGCATCGCGAAGAGAGTAACAGGATAAAGAGGGGAAGGAGAGAAGGGAAGCAAGATACAAGAGGAGACAGCCAAACCAAAATTTAGATATAAAGGAAACACGTGGGAATGGCACCTGGTATCAAGAAAGGGAGGAAGTGAGAAGAATATAAGATACAATGGTGTGTACACATGGGTTTGTCAAGTTCTAATGAACAGAAGAAGTGAAAGAGGGCCTAATCTAGTTAAAGTGAACTTTTGAATTTTGAACACTGTTTCCATGGTCAAAATGGGCAGTATCATCTTAGTGAAGAATTCTCTGTGTGCAAGAAGCAGAATGCTTTTCTTATTTCTGTATAGCACCCCAAGCTTAGGATGGAACTTCTTGTGTATTACATGCACATGGAAAGAACAATCCAAGTGGTGATCTAGCCAGACCCCAAAGTACTTTAAGGAGGAGACATCTTCAGTAGTTGCACCATCGAAGGCACGAAAGGCATGAAGGGGGAGGACTCTAGCAAGTCTCTGCCTTGTGCTAAAAGTCATAAAGACTGTTTTGTTAGCATTGAGGGATAACTGATTATCTCAGAACCAAATTTTAATGTTGTTGAAATCCATTTGAAGCTGGTTCATGAGGTCAGAGTCAGAGGAGCCAGAGGAAAAGAGAACTGTATCATCTGTATACATATGTACTTACACAGAGGAGCAGGCTTATAGAGGTCATATAGAAAAATAGAAAAGAATTGTGCCCAGTACAGATCTTTGGGGATGCCTGAGCCGATAGGGAGTGGGGAGGAGGGATTCTCTAATACAGACAGCTTGTAACTAGCCCTCAAGGTTGGAGCAGAACCACAAAACTGAAGATACTGAGAGTCCAGTTGCCTTAAGCTTGTCCAGGAGAATGGGATGGACCACAGTATTGAAAGCTTTGACTTAGTTGACAAAAAATAGTTAAGGTGACAAGGCCCTGACGTATGCCAGAGAGGATAGCATCTGTGAGCCAGAGGAGAGAGGTGGAAGTGAAATGAGACTTTCTAAAGCCAGACTGGAAAGTAGTGAAGAAGGAGGTTGAATTGAGAAAAGGGGTTAGCTGGGAGAAGACAAGGTGTTCCTGGGGCTTAGCCAAAGTGGGAAGGAGAGAAATAGGTTGGAAGTTACTTGAGGAAGAGAAATCACCCCTTTAGGAAGGAGAATGACAGTAGACAATATCCAAGAGTTAGGGATACAGGATAAGGAGAAAGAGAGGTTAAGGAGGTAGGTAATAGGGAGGGCAATGGCATACGCAGAAAGAAATAGGAGTCTAGGTTCCAGACCATCAGGACTCCCACCCTTGAGAAGATTTAGAGCCAAAAGGACCTTAAGAGCAACAGAAGGGGTAATGGGTGAAACAGAAAAAAGGAGTAGGGGCAGTGAGAGAGGTTGAGGAGTAGAGTGAGAGGGAAGAGAAGAAGAGAGAGGGAGAGGAGGAGGGGAGGACTGAATGGGCACAGGAGGTGAAAAAAGGTATTGAAAGAAAAGGTGACTGCAGTGGGCTCAAAAGTAGGATTATCACCCACCTTAAGGACAGGTGGAGGGACTGGGTCAGAAGAGAGGAAAAGAATGAATAACCTTCCAGAACTTAGAGGGTGATTAATGTTGTTCTGGAGTATGGATGCAAAATATTCAGACTTTGCAAGCCTAGTAGCATTAGTAAAAGTGTTGTGAAGGAGCTTGTAATTAGTAGGTTAGAAGTGGAGTCAGAAGATTTATAGGACCTCAGGCAAGGTCACATGCATAGTGGCAAGCCAGTAACTCAACTGAGATCCTTGGAAGGTGGAACCTTGGACTCTGGTTCTTTAAGTGAAGTGTGAGAATACCAGACAGACATACATTTAGAGGAGAAGAATTTATGTGCATTATCCACATTACCATCTGTGGAAATAGGGGATCAGTCAGTGGCTACCAAGTCAACATGAAGGTGGGACAAGTCCAGCAAATGGAATGACTGGATTTGAATGAATTTTTTTGGGGGGGGAGACTTTTAGACAGTGAATTTTGTGCATACATTGGACCATATACTGGTCACTAGGGGTATCTAGGAGATTGTTAGCATCCACAATATGATAGAGATGGGAGGAGAGGACCCAGTACAAGAGGGAATGATTTTGAGATTTGAAATTAGGGTAGGGACAGAAATCAGGTTAGTTAAAAGGAGAGACTTCATGTTAAGGCAAAATGTATGGGGGGGACAGTTTAAATTAAAATCACATAGTATGATTAACTCACCAGAAGAGGCCTGAGAGGAGATGGAGTGAGTTACTCAGAAGCTGAAGGTGAGGATATACCAGGAAGCAGTAGACATAGGTAATACATAGCTGTAGATAAGGGAGAGAGAGTTTGAGAAGAAGCATCTCAAAGCAGAGGAATAGCACTGAAGAGCACAGGGTCAGATTGAATGTCTGAGGATAAGTACTGTAGATGACTATGACACCACCCCTCTTTGCTTGATCCTGATCAATAATGGTGAAACCTGGGATGGCAACAGAGGAATCAGGGATGTTAGAGAAGAACCAGGACTCTGTGATCACCACCGCATCAGGCTTAAGGTTAACCATAAGTGGTGCAGTGGGTCAGTTTTAGGAAGAAGGCTGTGGATGCTGACATGGGTCATTTTAAAACCTCTGGGTAGAGTAGAAGACTGAGAAGGGCCAGGGTTAAGCTCAACGTCACCTGTAACTAAAAGCAGCAAGGAGAAAATAAGCTTAAGAGAATCTCTGAGATGCTTATATGAAAAAGAGGGATGGGGAGAAGGATGAGTAAGAGTTTGCAAGGTAGGAGGGAAGAAATGAAGCCAAGAAGATGAGAGGAGACTGCATCCAGGAAGCCAGGGATAGTCAGGCAAGGCCAGAAGACAAGAGGATAGGAGGGTGGGAGGAGATGAAGAAAAGAAGGAAGAGAACAGGGAGCAGTTAGGAAAAATGGAAGGAGTGAGCTAAGAGAAAAACAGTAAGGGAGAGAGAGAGAGAAGAGAGAGAGGAACAGCATAGTGGAAATACAAAACAAGGCAAAAACACAGTCTGCAGTGAAAGAGTGAACTGGGGGCTGCAAGTTACTTCAAGGAATAACAGTTGAGTAGATGAAAGGCGTCAACAAATGTGGCACCAAGAATTAAAATGAATCAAAGATGCCTAGAAACAGTTAAGGGGGGGGCTGAAACTTAGCATACAAGGAGAAAAGAAAAACTAAATGGGGGAACAAAGAGTCAAAAGCAATATATTGGGTAACCCTATTAGGCTGGCTGCAAAGCATTGCATTTTGCAATACTCATGCAATTACTACACAATAGGAACACCAGAAAACCAAATGAGAATAAATAACCACAATTAAATAAATAAGTAGCTAGCTACAATAAGTGAAACCCAAACTAGGGCGTGCTAGAATAACTAGAACTCTAGGTAAAATTCAAAGCTATAACTATGTACAGTACTACCGGTAGATTAACAGGATAATAGCAGCTCAAGTACTGACAAAATGAACAGATGTACAGCTCACAAGAGCTGCATTACAGTATAAAGGGCAGAATTACTCATACAAAACATGTTATACTTACAATTCAGCAGTAAACAGACAGACAGAGAGGACTAACCAATTAAAGCCCAGTGCAGAGGCAAACGGCAGACTCACGGCATATTACATGATGCCCTTTAGCTACAACTCTTGAGCGTGAGGACCACAGCAGAGGACCACTTGGAAAAGGGCCTGAAATAGAACAAATGGAACCTCACCCACAAACCTGGCAGTTGCCTCCCAACTGGAGGATTGGAGGAATGCTGCAGTCCAGGAATAACACAGTGTCCACAAGTCCCTTTACAGGAGCCCAACTGGTTCTGTTAGCTGAATGTCCATGAGTTCAAAAGCAGGAGCTAACAGAGAAATTTGTAAACCTGCTGGAAATAAGAGAGCAGCAAGTAGTAGCCCCATCCACAAACCCGTAGGCACTTCCCAATTGGAGGAACAAGTGGGATCACGGAGCAGGCTGTAGTACTGAAAACAGAGGTGCAACCGCTGCATCATTTTAGTTGCCCTCCTCTGTACTGCCTCCACCCTATCTAGGTCCTTTCTTAGGTTTGCCTTCCAGAATTGGACACAATATGCCAGGAGGGGTCTCACCAGTGAGCGATAAATTGGTAACACCACCTTCCTCCTCCTGCTGGTTAAACCTCTCCTTATGCATCCCAACATCCCACTGGCCTAACCATTGCTTTTCACACTGCTGTGCCACTTAAGATCATCGGATATGATAACCCCAAGTCCTTTCCAGCTCACTGACTGTCAGTACCACTGTACCCAGATCCAAAGGTAGAAAGGGCACTGGAGAGTTACTGTAGGAGCAGCAAGTCTAGGGAAGAGTTGGCTGTTTAGGATTTCAACATGCTGGACATGGGCTGGAACGTCTGCTTGGGAATGGTACTAAGAAACAGATTCCACTGGATGCCTGTCTGGAGGTATTTCTAGAGCAATTAATTTAGAGACCAACATTGGAAAAGGCCCTGCTGGATCTGGTGCCCACCAGCAGTGAGAGGATTCAGAATGTAGAAGTCCTGGAACCACTCATTTCCAGCAACCACAGCAAAGTAGCATTGAAGGACCAGGCTGGGACAGGAAAAGGGGGTAAAGGTATATGGGTATGGGACATTAAAAAAGGGGACTTCAGCAAAATGAGGGAAAAGCTGGAGAACAGTATGAAGGAAACAGTGAAGGTGGTGGCACAGAAGGAAACTGGGCAGCATTTAAAAAGTTAATGATTGATGTGGCACATAGCTCCATTCCAATGGTGTCCAAGAGTAAAAGGGCTAAGGGGCCAATCGGATTCGCAACTGATGCAAAGGCAGCAGTAAGAACCAAAAAGAGGACATTTTCCAAGTATAAGGATGTCAAAGAGAGGAAGACAAGTTAAAGTATCTGGAAACAAGAGAAACCACCAGGAAGGTGAGGGACACCAAAGCACAGATGGACTCCGTTGGCATTTAGGGTAAAGAATGAGGATAAGGTATTCTTATTGTACACCCAGAAGAAAGACAAGGTCGTGGTGGGGTATAGTGAGACTTAAGAGCAATGGGGTGGCAGGAGGGAACATGTGCCAGGTAGAGACACTGAACAATTATTTGTGTTTGGTATTTATTAAGGAGAAGGATAGGCCACTGCTAAATTGTGGAGTTAGGAAGGGAGGAAGGGAGCAATGACGCTGGGGCAAAGGTCCAAATGACGGACAAAAAGGTGATGGAAATGCTAGCAGGGTTAAAAGTAGATAAATCTGTGGACCTGACAGCTTATCATTGAGGATGCTACGTGAGGTAGAAGGGGTTATAGCAGGGCCACTAGCAAACATTATCAATAGCTCACTAGCCACGGGGTGGTCCCTAGGGACTGGAGGACAGCATAGATACATAGATACATAGACAGTGTCGGCAGATAAGGGCCTATGGCCCACCCAGTCTGCCCATTTGAGCTTGTAAGTTCAGTTTGTTTTCCTAGAAGTCTGTTTCCCTTACCCTGACCTCTAGAATTCCTTTATGTCTATCCATGCATTCTTAAATCCCATGATTGTTTCAGCCCCCACCACTTCCTCTGGCAGGGTGTTCCACTTGTCCACCACCCGCTCTGTAAAGAAATTCTTTCTCGTGTTTCCTCTGAATCATCCTCCTCCAACTTCATCCCATGCCCTCTAGTCCTGGAACATCTTTTCGCTTAAAATAGTGTTTTCCTGCACCCTGTTCCTCCCTGTAAGATACTTGTATGTCTCTATCATATCCCCTCTCCTCCTCTCCTCCAGGGAGTACATGTTCAGTTCCTTCAACCTGTCTTCATAGGACTTGTGATGCAATCCATGCACCATCTTTGTTGCCCTCCTCTGAACCTTCTCTACCCTGTCTATGTCCTTACGTAGGTATGGTCTCCAGAACTGTACACTGTACAGGTGGGGCCTCACTAGTGTCTTGTATAGTGAATTATGACCTCCCTTTTCCTGCTGGTGATGCCCCTGCCTATACATCCCAGCATCCTATTTGCTTTACCTGCTGCCTTGTCACACTGTTTCCCTACCTTGAGGTCATCAGAGATGATAACCCCAAGATCCCTTTCCTGCTTGGTGCATGCTATATCCTCACCCCCCAACTGATATATTGTGCCAGGGTTTTTGTGCCCCATATGCATTATCTTGCACTTCTTTGCATTGAATTTCAACTGCCAAACCCCTGACCATTCTTCAAGTTTCTGCAGGTCGCTTCTCTTTCTGTTTACACCCTCTGGTGTGTCTACTCTGTTACAGAGCTTTGTGTCATCAGCAAACAGTGAAATTCTGCCTTCTAGATCCTGCGCAATGTCACTGATGAAGATGTTGAATAGGACCGGTCCCAGCACTGATCCCTGTGGTACCCCACTGGTCACTCTTCCCTCTGTGGAGTGACAGCCATTTACCACCACCCTCTGTGTCCTGCCACCCAGCAGATATGGTTCCACTACACAAGAGTGGGAAAGGGATGAGCCAGGGAACTATAGGCCAGTCAGCTTGATGTCTATACTGGGGAAAATCATAGAATCTCTACTGATGGAGGAACTGGTGGACTTTTTAGAAGAGAATGGACTGCAGGACCCCCAGACAGCATGGGTTCACATGGGCAATCTGGTCATGTGTTTTCAAATGGGATACCATTGCAGTAGACTATGGGGCAGGTAATTGATATAGTTTACTATCACTTCAGCAAGGTCTTTGACTCGGTCCCCTACAGGAGGCTGGTCAAAAACAGTAGGGACATTGGGAAGAGGAAAACATGGCAAATTAGGCAGAGAGCAGGTTGGGGGTAGAACATGGAGAGAAGTATTCAATAGGAGTTTTCAGAGGTGAGGAAAGGGATCAGAGAGGTACCTCAGGAGTCAGTACTAGGACCTGTCCTCTTCAATATTTTTTATTTGACATAGGTGAAGGTGCAAGGGTAAGATCTGCCTCTTTGCAGATTACACAAAGTTCTGTACAAGGGTAGACATGGAGGAAGGAGAATGAGCTAAGTGAGGATCTGGGCAAGTTGGAGTGTTGTTCCAAGATTTAGCAGCTGAACATTAATGCTAAAAAATGTAAACTAATGCACGTTGGGAAAACGAACCCAAGGGTGCAATACAAAATGGGGGGTGGAGGGTTAGTTGACATAACTCCAGAAGAAAAATACTTAGGAGTGATGACATTAGACACCCAAAAATATATACACACTGCAACAGGGCAGAAGGCAAAGCAAAAAATGCTGGATTGTATATTGAAGGAGGATAAGCAGTAGAAGGCGACAGGCGTGAACGCAGTGATCTATGCGTTTGTGACCTCGAGGCTAGACTACTACAACATTCTCTACCTCAGGGCTGATGGGATACACTATGACACATGCAGTTGTTGCAGAACACAGCTGCTCAGGTACTCACGAGCCTGTCAAGTTCTTGCCATATTGCTCCGTCACTGCGTTATCTGCACTAGCTGCCAGAGAAGTGGCATATCTCATTTAAAATAGGTTTGTTAACCTGTAAAGCCCTGCACAAACTGGGCCAAGCCTACCTGTGTAAGCCCCTGAACACATACACCCCAGTTCACCCACTCTGATCCTTTGAAGAGTGCCTTCTGATGGTCCTGAGGGCAAGATTTAAAAACTTTAGGTGACTGGCCTTTGAAATAGCTGCCCCCGTGCTTTGGAATTACTGCCCAGAACCTGAGGGAGACCCTTGGGGATGTTTTCAAAAACGGGGCTAAAACATACAGTATCTTTTTCAGCAGCCTTTTGGGGAAGCCATATAAGGTTACAGCACATCTATTCAGTCTTACTGAGTTTTACTATTTATTCTATTTTATGGGATTGTTTTAGTGGCAATTGTAATAATATCTTAACTGCTGTGTACTGTATTGTTTATTTTGTATGCTGATTACCACATATTGTTATGTGTGTTCTCTGTTTTAAGCTGTATTTTATTGTAATGGTGCCCTGGGCCTCTGGGGAAGGGCTCCAGATATAAATAAATCTACCACTCTACTACTACTGTTTCTCCTTTATACACTGCACTAGTGCGGTTACATCCAGAATACTACCAATGTACTGAAGCCCACACCTGAGGAAGGACTGCAAGATGGTGGAGGCAGTACAGCACAGGGCAGCTAAGATGGTGCATTGCCTTGGGGATTTCACACACCAGTAGAGGTTGCAGGACTTAAATATTTATGCCTTGGAGAAAAGAAGGAAAAAGGGTGACATAGTTCAGACATGCAAGTACCTCCACTGGATAATAGGAGACACCAAGGAACTATTCTCCTTGATTTCAAACACAAGGACGAGGGGGAATTCACTAAAACTGGCATGGACAATTAAAAAGCATGTCTGGAAGCACTTCTTCATGGAAAGGGTGGTGGGTAAGTGGAGTAAGCTACCAGAAGAAATGGTACAAGCCCAGTCAATCAGCAGCTTCAAGCAGGGATGGGACAGGCAGGTGGGTTTAGTTAGAAAAAGGAGGGCAAAAAAAAAGAAGATTGCCACTAGGGCAAGGCAGAATAGGTCGGTAGGGTGAGCAAGCTGGATAGGCCAAAAGCCTTTTTTCTGCTGCCATTATCTACAAATCTATTTAATTTTTTATTAGCTTATAACTTTTTTTATATTTGCTTGCTCTCATGCACAAGAAACATTATGTGGCAGCTTAGGAGAGAAGTGGGTTTTGGAGGTGTGGCAGTGTGGTGGCCAGTGCCACCACTGCATTCTTGGGCTTGGCCCTTGTGTCCTAATGCGGTGGCATGCTGCCACTGACACTAGTTCAGCCAGCGTGCCACCAACTTGAAACAAATTAGCCGCTGCAATGACGGAGCGACCGGTCATTGCAGGGCATGCCTTGCATGGTGTAGCATTTCAACACAACATGGTGGCGGCTGTCACCATCTGCTCACAGTCCCTACACAAGCTGACAGGGGTGCCCAATCCCCCGGGCGGCATGCCCCCACTCCAGGTCATTTGCCAACTGGGGTGCCCAATCCCCATTGGCATAATGTCCACCCCATTTGTTGTGTGCCGAGAGGGGTGCCCAATCCCTCTCGGCATCATGCTCCCCTCAAACAGACTCTCTTTGCCCATGGGGAGCCCAATCCCCATCGGCTTAAGTCCCCCTCCTGAAACATGCAGGTTGCACACTGGAGCCCACCCCAGTGTAATGAAAGCAAACCTGCAAAAAATCTTCCGTGAAATCTTTTGTTATTTGTTTTTTTCCCTGAAACAAAGAAAACGGTCCCCGCCATCAGGTCCCTCCCCAATCCACCCACCTTCTGTGCACATCACCTCCCCACACCCACACCCACCCCGTACTTACCTCCGGAGCCAGGCACAATGATCTTCGGTGGACCGGGAACATGTCTGCACTCTTCAAAGCCAACCATGACCTGAAGAAATGCCAGTAAGCTGCATAATGGCATAAATGGGTTTTTTTTTTCAACTTATGTGGATATCTCGGCCATTTTTTTGACTTTTGGCACCAAATTTTCAAACATGGGGTTCTTGGGACCCCTCATGAATTCAGTCACTGTCATGGTGTTATTCGGTCCCGAAAGGTGATTTCACGGTCACTGCATGGAATCACCTTTCGGGACCGATTAACAAAACAACAGTGCCACTGTTCATGAGGTGGGTTCCCAAAAAGTGTATGTTGCAAATCTGGTGAAAACATTCCAAACAAAATGACTGTTACAAGTGTGCGTGTGCAGTTTATATGCACACTCGTAACTTTGAGAATTTTAGAGATTTTTATTCCAGATTTTCCACATTGCTATTTTACATACCTCCTTATGAACAGTACAGCTGCTATTGTTCACATCCTACCAAAAATGTGTTTTCACACATCCGGCACACAATGGCATGGTCGCTGTGGGAAATCAATGTTTGGGATGGATTAAGAAAATCATAGTGACACAGTTCATGAGCAGAGGTCCCAAAATGCCTATGTTAAAATTTGGTGAAAAAATTAAAAAATGACCGTGTTATGAGCGTGCAGCTAGCGGTTTTCATGCGCATACGTAACTTTGAGATTTTAATATTTTTACTCCAGATTTCCAACATCACCATCTCTTCACACCTTCTTATGAATGGTGCCACTGCCATTTTTCACATCCTCCCAAACAGTGGTTTCGCACATCTGGCACAGAATGGTGCGGTCGCTGTGGAAAATCATTGTTCAGAACAAATTCACAAAATCACAGTGCCACTGTTCATAAGCAGAGGTACCAAATGCTTTCATCAGGTGAGGGTCACAAAAAAGGCCATGTTGAAAATGTGTAGTGCAAATACCAACAACGTCCGGGCATTAGGTGTTTCTAACCATAACGTCCCACCCATGGCAGACTGACAGGCATCGGGGTGTGCCTTTGGATTGATGGCTGTAGTACTCATGCCATTCCACCCCCACCCTGCAGCCAGTGACAGGCATTGAGGTGTGCCTTGTACTCTTTGGCCCCGGAGCTCACCCCATTCTCCTATACTGCAGCCATTTCAGTGTATGTCCTTATGGAATGGGGTGACTGCAAAGCTGAACACCCCAAGGCACACCTCAGCACTTGTCAGTGCCTGCAGGATAGGGTGAGGTGAAATGGCTTGAGCATTATGGGCGACGACACAAAGGCATACCCCAATGCCTGTCCGTCTCTGCAGGGTGGAGGTGGGGTTGGCGTGAAGTTCCAATACTTCACTGCCATTCCTATTCCGCATCTGTCTAACTCCTGCACTTCCAATGCTAATACCAGCAAGCAAACATTCAGCATTGACAAATGTTTTTCTTTTTGTATGGTAGTACCTTTTGTTAGACTAACTGAAGAATTTTTACACAAGCTTTTGAGGCCTCCAATGTCCCTTCCTTATGTGTAGAGAAAACAACCCAACATTTTAGACTCTACACAAGAATTTGTGGATCACAGATTCTATAACAACCATCCACTTGCATGTGTGATCTCTCACCTTTTAAATGACCTGATGCCTATCCCTGGTAGTCACCTCTGTTGTATTACATGGTTTCTGCACCACCCCTTTGTTAAACAATATGTGACCCACAAAATCTATGTATATATTCTGAAATGTGGGTTAGTTTTCTCTGCAACTGATAGAGGGACCTTGGAGATCTTGAAAGCTTGTGTAAAACTTCAATTAGTTTAATGAAAGGTATTACCACAAAACAAAGTGTAATAGATTTTCCTCAGACTAACCTGGCACCAGAGACCTGCAAGAATGTTTAGAAACTGCAAGGTCCCTTTGGGATAGGTAGCATTGGAACAAGCAAGCAACAAGATAGTATTTGGGGCCTGGGTTCAATTCCCAGCTAGGCAACATCATTTCTCATTACAACTTGTGTTTCAAATGCTTAGCAGTGACATCTATTGCACCAGTACTTGCCATCTCAGTTTATCCAGCTGCGGGGTTTGCAGTCAGAAAAGAAAGTGACTGGGCAAAGCTGCAGTTATTCCCTTGGAACTCCTCCACACCGAAAGCCACGACAGTGGAGCAGGTCGGTGCTACACAAGGGCTACCAGCCCAAAACACACATGTACTGTCAGAGAGTGCACTCAGAAAAACAACAAAACAAAATGGAGCCCAATGTCAATCAAGTGCTGTACTTGCTTGACTTCAGGTTCAGTTTCATTTGTTGTTTTTCCTTGAGTGCAACTATTCACTTGGGCCTGGTAGTTCAGTGGGTAGAGCAACAGGACGGTGTCTTTTGTGTTCGGAGGCCTGGGTTCAATTCTCAGTTAGGAATGTTACTTCTGTCTCATAGTAAATTGAGTTACAAATACTTTTCAGTGACTAATAGTGCAGCAATAACTAATTTCATAGTTTTGGAGAAATGCACATCGAACTTTGTTGTAATATGCAAAACTGAAGGGTATTGTAGTTGTATGGTACTGTGCAACCTGAAAAGCCTTATAGCCTTTCAGTAGAGGATACAAAACAGAATAGAAAACTATGAAAATTGAAGGAGTCTTTCGAGATGTTATACATTCAAAGGCCAACTCTGTTAGCTAAGATTATGTAGTTTACATAAAAAGGCCCAATGTCTGTGGTATGGGTATGCGATTCCCCTTTGCCTCAGATGATGGTTTCTGCACTGAATGAATTTAAAAAAAAACAGCTTATCTGTCACATTAAATACTGGATGATGACTACAGACTGGGAAAACTACAGAGAAACACAAGGGTAGACTCAATGGATTCAATAAGCCTTTTCCTATCCTTTACCATCTAGGCATGTATGCATTCATATTGCAGCGTTGTGGCCCCTCCCACAGATGCATGGATTCATCTTGTAGGCCCTCCTAGATATAAAGACAGATGGGCAGTAGAGGGAGGCCAGTGTGCCCCCAAAGACATTATTTATAGTACAGGATCATGCAGTGAGCAAACAGCTGAAGTGTGATGCAAATCTTGTCTCTACTGCTTCACAATTCCACACTGTAACCACTGGGCCACATTGCCTTCCCACTACAGATCAGCTTGTGATGGTGGGGGGTGTGCATGGAGAAATTGAGAAGCTGGCAACCACTGGGAGACAGACGGTTAGGCTGGCAGAGAGGGATGCAGATGATGTTGCATGTTGGCACTAACCACCCATATGTCATAGATTCTGAAAGAGTAGGGGCATTCTGCCTGGTTTACAATAAGGCCACTGGATGTCACTGCTGACAGCTGGAGAGACAGCAGGGATAGATTCAAATTTCACTAGTATTTTACCTTATAGGTTTCAGTTTTCTGTCGGTGGCGCATTGCTGGTCCACTTCTGCAGTTCTAATCCACAACCATCACCCCCTTGTAAATTCATCACAGAAAAAGCCATTGAAGCAGATTAGCTGTCAGGGATATTCAGGCAGCTGTGGGAAAACAGCAGAACTTAATCATATCTGAACATATTTCACCAGGCCCTGATTGCTTCAGCTCTGGCACCTGGTCATGTTTATTAATTAACATCAAACTTAAATGAGGAAGGAGAACTCAACATCAACCAGGAGCAGAGTTTAGAGTAGGCAAATGCTGTACTTCACTGCTGATCTGAGAAAAGGAATACGTGATTTACAAAAGAAAACCTGTCACCAGGGTCGGGGGGGGGGCGCGATGCTGGGACTGAGGTGTTAAATTCTGCTGGACAGGATTTGTTCCAGAGAAAAGGCCAGCCCAAAAGGTTCTGGATTGTTAGACTCAATCCTGAAGTTCAGTTGGCCAACCAAAATGTTTTGTTTGTTAGACTCCATTCTGAAGTTCACTGACACAAAAGACATCCAGTACCCGGTTGTCAGTAGCACTCCTTGCACCAATCAGCACTTGAGAGTCATCACACGCACTGTATGACCTCATGCCATTTGACACGTACAATGGAGCAAGCCAGTATGTAATGCAGTAACTTGCGGTAAATGTCATGTCACAAGGCTGCATGACAAAAGGGCTTATTGCTATTGAATTACACCATTTTCTGCAACATACTACAGCATTTTGCAGAAATACTGCAGAATGTTGTGTTGTATTCTGCCTGGCACCGCTGCAGTACTGTACATTATGATTTATAAAATAGCGTGAATAAACGGAGCAATGTGATTGGTCAATAGTGGCTACATGACTATGCAGCAATTTCACTTGATGCACGCCTTGGATCTTGTTGCCCCTGTTGTAATCATTATAAAAATGTAATACTTTGTCACTATTTTATATAAGTAATAACAAAGTCCAGGGTGTGCATTGAGCTAATGCACTTCTCAGGTGGTTGAAGGCACACCCGTGCCTCAGAATGCACACTGTGTGTGTGTGTGTGTGTGTGTGTGTGTGTGTGTGTGTGTGTGTGTGTGTTTGTGTGTGTGTGTAGTGTGGCCATCTATCAGACAACAGAGCCTGGGTATTAAAAGTGCCAGTACCAACCAACCTCATTACAGTATCAGTGGGCACTATTATTCCTTCTTTTCCAAGGCATAAATGTTTAAGCCCTGCAACCTCTACTGGTGTGTTATCTAATCTAGGTACATGATACAGTGCTACCCATTAATTTCTGGAGGGTTACCTCTTCCTTCCTCACACAGATACAGTATGTATGTCAATATGTGTATTTAAACTGATTTTTTTCTCCTGTGGCATATAGATAATAGCCATGCTGCAGAAATGGTTAGCCAAGTCCTTTGGTATGTTTGCACAGGAATTCTTCATAATACCTTTGATTAGGCATGGTTAATTTGATTGCTAATAATTCATTTTAAAACAATATTTTGTATCTTAGACAAATGTTCCTACAGAATTATTGTGAGGCAATCCACATCATACATACCTAATCCACACAAATTGAAGGCATCTGTGGTTTGCCAAGGGCCAGAGAGCCACCTTTTGCAATAATGACACAGAGGGACAGTTATTCAAAACTTTGCAGTGGGAGCAAACTGCTTGCACAGGTTTAGTGCCGGGTTAGTGCGGGTCCACTATATTCAATAGGTCAAATAGCACACGCAAACTGCATTAGCTCTGGGCAAAATTATAATATATGCAAGGGACAAACTGAAGGTGCGTGTCAGCACAATGCTATATTCCGTGAACAGCCCTGTGCAAAGTGGTTTTGTGAGACTTAACGCAACACTTTGCGTGGTGCAAATTACTGCCCAGGAAAAAGTAGTCTTAACTCTGGGCAAACCAGCTTTGCACAACTTTGTGGATTTGAGTGACTTTGTGCGACTTTTACGCAGCTTTGCACAGCCCTAACCAATAAGTATGATACATAGAAATGAGCCAGACATGGCGGAAACATGCTGCTCACTGATGGCAGCACTATGATGCCATCATCTGCCACCAGCCCCAGTCATGCCAGGCAGTAAGTGGTGACCCAGCTCCCAGTGGACACCATTGCAGTGCGGCCATACAGCACACACCTGCAGACCACCCTTCTGTGGAGACCAACAGATACCAGCACACACATGCAGCACTGTAGGCATGGAGGGTATTGCAGGGAGAGTGTAAAGTGGCCAGGCTGCACCACAGACTGGGTGCAGCCACAGGGTTGGGACAAGCCACGCAGTGCACATGGTCCAGTGTTGGGAATACCCTAACACCAGTGTGCCTGTCTGATCGTATGTGCCCTCCCAGTCACATGCTGCACATCTGTACAGACACCACAGCACACACAGCCAGCCATGTATATGTCACTGTGAGCATCCCATGCCAGTGGTGCAGCATCTGTGGGTCACACAACAGCATAACAGTAATGTCCACTGTCAGTAAACACCTGCAAGTTGGGCCTGTCACTGTGTACAGTGCAGTGGTTATCATTGCCCTACACACCATAGGCATTGCTGTGTCCCTCGCACTACTGGACCCCTTGCTACTGTAGTGTCTGCTGTGCACTGTAGCTTGAACTACAGTTTGACAGTTGCATGCAGCACCACCACCTGTGCCTGTGCTGTGTAGTCCCCTGGGGCACAATATGCTATGCTGTAGTGTACAAATGTAGCCTGCAGCTACGACCATGCACTGCCAGACTGACCTACAGGTGGAGCTGTGGGCAGACCCAACCAGCCCCTATACTTCCAGACTGACCTACAGGCAGAGCAGTGGGACCATGCAGTAGCGCTGGGCAAATTGCATGCAAATCAGGTCATAATGAGAGGCTAATCTGGATGTTTGCCCACAGACTACCTAAATAGGCTCATTTGCATGTCACTTTTGAATATAGCAGAGTTTTGCCCTGGGCAAATATGATTGCGCCGGGCAAGCGGCTTATCTCTATGCTAAACCTGTGCAAATGTGTTTGCACCACTCAAAAGTTTTGGAAATATTGTACATTTTTGCACAAGGTAATTTCACATGTGTTGCTGCTTGAAGCTTTACTGACTCCATGTCTTTGCTAGCACAAACATTGCCCATATAGTTCACCTCTACCTTCCTTCATGTCGCTGTGAACTTGGATGCTCTTTTGGTATGCACTTTCTGGTTACTATATTCAAAGCTGTCTTATTCTCAGGTATTTTGCACTGCACTCCCAGCCCAATTTGCCCAGCTTCCTTAGCATGCTATATTCAGCAGGTTTAGCACCAGGGCTATCCCTTTTGAATATAAGCGTGCTATTGGGTCCGGGCTAATTTAACATGCTGGCAGTGCTAATTTGGCCCGGCAAAGTTTGAATGTCTGGTCAAGAGTTTGGTGAGTCACCAGAATTTGTTTTAAAATATAAAATACATTTTTAGATCCATACTGCATGCTTCTGTTGTCGCTCAGAACAGAACCTGATGCCCTTTTTTCTGGCAAGGCAACATTTCTAAAGTAGGATTTTCCTTTCACAAAAATGGACTTCATGAAAACTGTATTCCACTGTATTCAGGAAACCGTGTATTTCATATGAAATAGATGAAGAAATGTGGTATCTCTGTTAGTCCTGTTGATTATGTAAAGGAAAAAAAACAACAAATGTGTTGCAGTTAAGACCTTTTATTGGACTAACAAAATTGTTTTTAACACTAGCTTTCAAGAGGTAGTTCTTTCTTCTTCTGGTCAGTGAAAAGATCAGCTTAACAGCTATTCCAACCTTCAGGTACTGGGGAATGGTTTCTCTCTGTACATATCCAGTGACTTGTTATAAAACTATCTGAATGGATTTTATCAAAACTGTATGTAATTGTTTTGGCTTAAGTATTTTGAGCCTGATGCAACTGTATTTCTTCTGGAACTGCTTATTGCACTTGCAGTTTTCTTTTTTTGCGACTCTGTATTTGATGTGGAAATTTTATAAATGAGCACTTGTGCACAGAGGTAATCGGCACAGTTTTCTATAAACAATAAAGTAAATTTAGGAGTAATATCCAATGTGTGATTGTTTTATTATTTTATTTATTGTTTTGCGAGTCTCACTCAGCCCCAGGTGGCCATTTTGAATAAGGTTAAACATAGAACATTTTGACTCATATGTGAGTTCTGGGGCTGAGTTTTTAACTGTTTCCACTACTTATAATTAGATACGACAAATTAAAACCATCCCAGATAGTATAAAATGTTGACAAGAGCTCTGTTAATTATCTTTGTTCCTTTTACACACATGTTGACATAACAGTGCACTGTACCAGAATCCCTAAAGTAGAACTACATGAGACATTAGGAGTCAGGAATCAAATAAATATGCCTTGCTTTGACTGCTTGGTGTGTGAGTCATCATTCAACGGAGCAGAGTAATGCAAATACTTATCTCTGTTATATTTTCCTTCCTTGGTAAATGCAGTGGTGCAGGCAGGAATTTTCCTCCAGTGCTGGGGTGGACATAAGGGTATGTGCAATATACTGTTTTATCAAATGTGCTATTTTTTGTATTTTATTTTAGTCTTTGGTAACCGGTAAGGATAGTAATACCATAACCGCTCAAAGCTAGTTTTGCTTACATCTTATGTAATACACATGAAGGGAATAATATAAAAATGCAATTTCAGATTACAATGATTTCGTTTTCTCTGTTATTAGCAGGGGTCATAGTTGGTTTTCATTTAGGGACCAGCGAACCCTATTTTGTTTGCTATGGCTCTTATTCATATGGGGGCCACAGCCAGAGTCAGTTTACCTCATTTGTTTTTATTTTTTTTAATTATTATTTTCTTGTAAAGACTGCAATAAAGTGCTGAGCAGCTCCTTCTGATGTGGCCTCATATTGTCTTAAAATTAGTAGGCAAGGTGTGACCAAACCAATCAGAGGCAGCTGTGCAAAAGGGATGGGGTATGTAGAACAGGGAACAAAATTGCTGCCCCCCCAAAAAAAAATCATAAACATGTCATTTGCTGTACTGAAAATTAAATGTTATGCCTATGGGCTGCAATACAACACATATGACTGAGATGGTCTGAGAGGGGAGCATGGCTTGACCAATCACACTGGAGCCTGCAAAACTCTAAGCCAGTCCTGTGGCAGAAATTATGAAAACTAATCTGGTGTGGGAGGGGAATCCCAAAAATTAAAATCTGGTGTCACACCTCAGGATTGGGTATTCCACCTATCTGAATGAGCAGTGATATTTTTACAACAGGTTTTATAGCTAATTTTGCAGTTAATGGCAGGTAGGAAGGTAAACACTGAGGTACAGTGCTCAACAGAGGGCAAGACAGGGGTAAATGGAAAAACAGGCAAAGGCAATAAGGGCAGGGATGGGGGAAAAAAGGATAAAGCCAGCATTAAATGGAGTGCAATGCGTACCAATGCCCGTAGTCTGGGAAACAAGCTTCCTGAGCTAGTAGCCCTGATGGAAGAGGAACACTTAGATATTGTGGCAGTCATGGAAACACGGTACACGGAGAACCATGACTGGGATGTCAACATACCAGGGTACACAATCTACAGAAGGGACAGGGAGGGCAAAAGAGGAGGTGGAGTTGCTCTCTACAGAAGGGAAGGGATCAAAGCTACAGAACTGAAAAGTAAAGGGGGAGGACAAGAGGCACTGTGGGTCATCTTGGAGACAGGGAGTGGCATCATAATCTGCACAGGGGTTGTATACAGACCCCCATCTCAGGGGGAGGAAATGGACAAAGAAATGATAGAAGACATTCTCAGAATGGCTGAAAAAGGGGAGATATTATTGATGGGGGACCTGAATATGCCAGATGTTAACTGGGAGACATTTACTGCAGCTACATCCAAGAGCAGGGTAATTCTCGATGCCCTACAGGGGACATGCATTAGACAGCTAGTGCTGGAACCCACTCGGGAGAGAGCAATATTAGACCTGGTACTCACAAATGGAGAGAGGATCACAGATTTAGAAGTGAGTAGCCATCTGGGAACAAGCAACCACCACACAGTGTGGTTCACAATGAGCACAACCATGGAGGCAAGCCATACAAAAACAAGGATATTGGACTTTAGAAGGGCTGACTTTGGCAAAATGGGTGAATACCTGAGGAATGCACTAGCAAATGGCCAGAAAGGAGGGGTGGAAGAAGAATGGAGAAAAAACAAAACTGCCATCATGGAAGCAACAAGCCTTTGTATGAAACAAATAAAGAAAACAAAGTGGAGTAAAAAAACACTATGGTTCTCAAAAGAGGTGGCAGGGAAGCTTAGGGAGAAAAAGGCAGCATTCAGAAAGTATAAGGAATCACAGAAGGAGCACGGCAGGGAACTGTATCAGTTAAAGCAGAAAGAAGTGGGGAAGACAGACAGAATAGCAAAGGCCCAAACTGAGGAAAAGATAGCCAACTTATTTAAGAAGGGGGATAAAACCTTTTATAGGTACATTAGGGAGCATAGAAAGGTTAAGGGAGGGATAGTGAAGATTAATAAAGGAAAGGGGAGGTGGGCAGAGGGAGACAGTGAAAAGGCAGAGATACCGAATGAATACTTTTGCTCAGTATTCACAAAAGAAGAAGAAGAGGAGTTACCTAAACAAAACAATAGAAACACTCTGGGTAAGGGGGTTGACACCAGTCCATTTACAGAAGTAAGAGTCCTGAAAGAACTCCTAAAACTCAAGGTGGACAAAGTAATGGGGCCTGACAGGATTCACCCCAGAATCCTAAAAGAACTAAGGGGGGACCTAGGAACACCACTGACCACCCTTTTTAACAAATCATGGGAGGATGGGGTGGTACCTGAGAACTGGAGGAGGGCAAATGTGATTCCCCTTCACAAAAGTGGGAGCAAGGCAGAAGCAGGAAACTACAGACCTGTTAGTTTGACCTCAGTGATAGGGAAAATTATGGAACCACTTCTGAAAGAAAGAATTGTTGAGTTCCTAGAGGCCAGCAGGGCACAGGACCCAAGGCAGCATGGATTCACAGCAGGAAGGTCATGTCAGATGAATCTAATCAACTGGGTGACCAAAGTAATAGACCAGAGAGGGGCTGTGGATATGGCCTACCTAGACTTTAGCAAGGCATTTGACACATTCCCACTCAAAAGATTAATAATCAAGTTAGCCAGCCTGGGAGTGGGTCCCAGGGTGGTAGCCTGGGTAGCAAACTGGCTGCACAACAGGACACAGAAGGTAATAGTGAATGGAACTCACTCCGAAGAAAGGGGGGTTACTAGTGGAGTACCTCAGGGTTCAGTACCGGGTCCAGTCCTCTTTAATCTCTTTATAGGTGACATTGCAGAGGGTGATTATGTCTGTCCTATGCATGTTTGCTTTTGTAACATCCCATTGCTTTATTCTCATGAAAGTGTATCTTATGTATTCTGGGATTATAACTGATCTTTTTAAAGCTCTAAAAGATTTTGTTTCCCACATTTGTTATAAAGGAAAGATATGCCTCTTTGCAGATGACACAAAGATCTGTAACAGAGTTGATACACAAGGTGGGGGCTTGAAGGGATGAGAAGGGACTTGGCAAGGTTGGAGGAATGGTCAGACATATGGCAACTTAGATTCAATGCAA
Source organism: Neoceratodus forsteri (assembly GCA_016271365.2). Lineage (NCBI taxonomy): Eukaryota > Metazoa > Chordata > Ceratodontiformes > Ceratodontidae > Neoceratodus > Neoceratodus forsteri. The sequence continues at coordinate 74,894,758 of JADMNL010000033.1, forward strand.
AGAAGTGCAAAGTAATGCACCTGGGAAACAAAAACCCAGGAGAAGAGTACACAATGGCAGGGGAGGTACTAACAACAACAATAATGGAAAGGGACCTGGGGGTAGTCATATCAGATTACTTAAAGGTGGGCAAGCAATGTGAGGGATCAGTAAGGACAGCTGGGGGGATATTGGGATGCATAGGGAGAGGCATCACAAGTAGAAAAAGGGAAGTGGTTATCCCTCTATACAGACAGTTGGTGAGACCCCATCTGGAGTACTGCATGCAGTTTTGGAGACCCCATCTCTGCAAGGACATAGGATGGAGGCAGTCCAGAGGAAGACAACTAAAATGGTGCAGGGTCTGCATCAGAAACCATGTGAAGAGAGACTGAGAGAGCTTAATATGTATACTCTTGATGAAAAGAGAGACGGGGGACATGATAGAAACTTTCAAGTACGCAATGGAATCAACAAAGTCCAGGAGGTAGCATCTTTCAGAAGAAGAGATGTGCAAGAACAAGGGGGCACAATTTAAAGATAGAGGGGGGATGGCTCAGGGGTAATGTGAGGAATTTTTTTTTCACGGAGATAGTGGTGGATGCATGGAACTGCCTTCCTGGGGAGGTTGTGGGGTCTAAAACAGTGGGTGAATTCAAACATGCATAGGACAGACATAAGGCAATTATAGTGGAGGGGTGGATGAAAGTAGGCTGTTGGTTAACTAGAATCTGCAGCTTATCCAATAGGTAGGGAAATGGGCAGAATGGGTGGGCCAAGCGGTCCTTATCTGCCATCTAAGTCTATGTTTCTATGTTTCTATGACTCGTGTCATTAAAGATGGCTGTCACTCACAATTAAAACAAATCTCTTCTGTTGAGGTTACCTATTGAATGCTAATGCTACATCCATACTGTGGATGTACTGGGATGGTGTTACACACGCTTCTGATAGAAAACAGCACAGCACTGTAACAAGATATTTAATTTTCTTATGACAGTCATGAAAGTTTAAAATCCTGTATCTTGGTTCAGGAATGAAAGAAAACAAAGAGAAAAATGGATACCCTGATATTTTTGCCAGGAAAACATTACTGCTGAAAAATTATCTGGTGACTAAAATAATGCTGCTTGATTCATTCATTCATTCATTCAAACATATTTACCAGCTTGTTTTCACTTGCGATGGGGGGGGGGGGGCAGTTAGAGTGTTATAGGGAAGAATACATATACCCACAAGGGTCTTAAGAGTATACAGTAATAAGGCTACATAATAGAGGAATGCATTTTTCCACACAGGACCCTATAAAACAGCAGCAGCACATAATATTTGATAAAATGAAGATTGCATGCAATGTACAATAATTGACAGGTGCAGTTGGAGTTTGGACAGTGGGGACTCACTTTATCTATGCTGCATGTTACCACCGTAGCAATACTTCTGGCAATGTAAAAACTTGGATGCAGCCAGGCACTCTCCACCTTATTTAAAGAAGAAAGCAACACCAGAGTGCTATTTTAAACATATTTAAAAACACAAGGCCAAACAAGGTATACCACGCTGACCAGTTTCCAAAGGTGAGAGGGGGAATGGGGGGTGGGGCAGCTTCAATATAAGGGTGCTAGCTGCACATTCAAGCAGACTTGATTGACCGTGAGGCCTGTTTCAGCTGGCAAGTTTCGCACGTGCCTATGTTTGTACATATAATTGCCTTTTTGCTGTGAGCACCCCAGCCCAGTGCGAGTTTTCTTGTGTTATGGAACTTCTGGCAATGTGCCAGGTAGGCTTGGGTTGCAAAATGGGAAGTTGAATGCTCAACGATTTCACTAATTGGTGTCTCACACCTCTTGCAGGTATTCCCAGAGTAAGGGTTATTAAGACACCTGGGGCATAAAGTCATAGAGGCATGATGAACTTTGATCAGCAACTTACATGAAAGGAAGGAAGTGGCTGAGATAATATTGGCAGGTAAACAGTTCCAGACAGAGGGAAGCCGACAGGTGAGTCTTGCCGTAGATTTCTCATGCAGCATGGCATCTGGAATTGACAACCATGTTCAGACTTAAGCAGATTAGATGGATTAAGAGGTCCCCTTCTGTCAGCAAATCTTTATGTTCTTACGTTAAGAGAGTAAGAGCAATTTGTAGCCAGTGTGAAGAGGCCAGATAAGTAAGTAGGGAGTTTTTCTGTCCCGTACCTAGCCCCTATTTGAGCAGTGTGCAGAGATTGCCTCTTTGGGGGTGGTAGCCACCCGAGTTCATTATACATCGTACAGTGGTATGTTTTGGGGAACAGGCCAGAATCAACCCTTAATTCTGACCATTTGCTTTTATTTGAGCTCATTTACTTTGTTTTATGCTGCTTGCTATTAATGTATTTGTCTTCCTGATGAGGAGCCTTTGTAAATGAGTCCCTGACTCAAAGGGTTGTAACTCTGATTATTTCTTAAAATAAAATAAAATAAATGAATCTGTACAGTGCATTAAATACTGAGGATAGTTTGGAGAGGGCAGTGTCACTGGCACCTGTATAGACAGTGTCTCCATATTTCAGCAAGAGGAATATAGAGCACTCGACCCCCAACTTCTTGATGTGAGGCTGAAGGCATATTTTCACCCTGTAGAGGACAACAAGCTTGGCATAGCACTTGGCTATTACCTAGGATATGTGGTCAGAATAATTAGGATGTTGGCCCAAGTGTGTATGCCTAGATATTTGTAAGAGTACAAGAAGTGAAGGCGTGTCCCTTGTGTGATGACTAGGTTAAGTGAGTCAGGAGCTGTACTTAACCAACACCTGGATCCGAACAGCATGGATACCCATTTCTTTCGGTTCATAACTAGTTGAAACCAGTTTTACATAGCATAGGAATCCTTTTACAGGGCCTATTTAATGGAGGGGACAGCAGTCGGCATACACGTGTCACAAGAGGAGAGGGCTTGGGGGAGGTAATATACAAAGACAGTGAACAACAAAGGGCCCAGAACAGAGCCTTGGGGGACTTTAACAAGACAATAACTAAACAACAAAATTTGCAAACTAATGAGATACATTGGATCTGGCTGGGGGCCCTCAGCAACCACAGGCTTTCAGGGTGCCTACAGTCGGCTGTGAATATGACCTTGGATCATATTTGTAAATGATGTATAATTTGTGTACTAAGTAAAATGCTGTGTAATCTATTATTTTATTGTCTTACTGTATATGCAGTTTAATCTCTGTATTTATCCTTCTCCCCCCTCCCCCCAGGATGTGTCTCCAAGGGAGCTATTTTAAAGCTCAGTATGTCTTTCCTGGTGAAACTCTTTAAATAAATACAGGTTTTATGTGATACAGGCGAGTCTTAAAGACCGCCTGTCACATAAAGCGACCACAAAAGACCCCGTGGTCAAAAGAGCGCCCCCATATTGTAGCGACCATCACAAATAGCGAAAGTCGCTACAATACTTCCAATCCACACACAGGAAACATTCTTTTTATGTGGGGAGCTGTGCCCCCCGCACCCTCCAAACTAAAATAATCAACTCCAAGGGGTTGGACCACAGGGCAGGTTATTGTTTTTAAAAATAAATAAATAAATAATTAGTTCCATAGCAAGACCCAGGTTCACTGGCATCGCAAGCGATAGTGTATTCCACTACACTATGCAGCCAGCTTGGTAAGACTCTGGCACACATGATCCTATATCCTGTACTAGCGAGGACAGCTCCTTGCTATCCTCACTCTACAGGATATAGTGATGTTATTCACCACTCGCTATTACTGAGAGCGCTATTATTGAGTCGCTCAAATTGTAGCGCTCAATAATATGCGCTCTACACGTGAGCCATAAATACATACATACACACATATATACAGTACATACATATTTACACACATACATACATACATGCGCACATACATAAACAAATAAATAAATAAATAAAGTGTTGCACAATAACCAGATTCCTTCATTTCTTCCCAATGGGGCAATTTCATTGTGCAGCTCTTCAAGGGTTTAGCCAAAGGTCGTTACAAAAGAGCATAAACAACCCTTCCTCATCCTAAGAAGGAAGTTTAAAAGAGAGGAAAAATATCTGAAGATAGCCTGCAAGGTCTAGTCTACTCCAAAATTTCATTCCTGCTAGGATTATCATCACCTTTTAAGAAGCCCAAAGTGGGACATTGCAGGACAATATGTAACCTAGACTGGTGCAACAGACTTGTTTTCTCTAAATACTGTAATTAGAATTAACAGTGAATGTTATAGTTTTTTAGTTGTTTCTACTGTTTCTTATGATTTTAAGTTATTTTAGTTAAGGTAATATAGTTTTCTGCAACATTTAAAGGAAAGTTGGAAAATATATTTTCTACTCTAAGGTCGACTCAGCACAAGTAGTAGTTTTCATTTTTTTTTTAGGACACAGCTGTTCAAATCAGGAGTGTCCTGTGAAAATCAGGACAGATGGTAACCCTAATTCCTGCACTTTTAATGACACTTACGTTGCATGTCAGTCCAATAGTTGCTGCCATCTCCACATAACGTCACAGGGGACAGTGTCTCAAGCCTGGTACATTTCTGTATTTATTTTACCAAGATTTAGTTGTAGAATATCCATAGCACACACCCTGACAGATCAGATCTTTGAAAAGAAAAGGTCTGCCTTAATATGCCCTAACTGTGCTAAACCTCCTCCTTCACATTCACTAGCCTCCTTGTACCCCCAAATTAACCCCACTCTGTTTTATTGTGTGCTTACAAATTGAAGCCAAATGAACTTGCCTGTATTACATAACAGAAACGCACTCCCAAACCACACTGCAATAATGATCAGTTAACTGCACACGTTTGTTAATTGGAATTAAGTAAATAGTAACCCGGTAAAACTACAATTAAACACTAGCTGCTCTAAGTGATCTATTCAGTTTGTGATTTGTGAACAAACTTATGCACACAAAATTGAGCCAACAAAGAAAAACATGCTCAATCCTTCTATTTAAAGAAATTAGCAAATTCTCCTTTTTAAACAAGGACTGCAAGGGAACAAGGTTAAAGACACAGTAGCACACCATAATGTCTATTTGAAATTGGTAATGTTATTTTTTATTCATACGCATGTCTATTGAGCTGCCTTCAGGTAATTAGTATTTAGAGGTTATCAAAGCTGTTGTTTATCAAGTACATTTCCCAGAAAGTAATTTGATTGCATTTATTATATTTAAAACTGGATATAAATTTGGGAGAAGGCATCATTTCTTTATGGAAAATATTTCTTACCATTTCTGCTGCAACATATGGATCTGGAAACTATAAATCTACGTACACGCCAGCTGACCTAAGGGGTGGGTGAGACCAGAGGTCATGTGCTCAGCCCCGAATCACTCACTATGACAAGCTGTAGGTCAAGTGTGTGATAACAGTAAAGCACTTGGTGTAGGCTGCACAGCATCCCCATGAAAATATAAAAGGCAAAGCTGGCCCAGTAGCATGGCTTTAGAGCTACTGCCTGTTATGCTGGTGACCCGGGTACAGGAACAGACTCGGGCCACTCGGGGGCTGGCTGGAGAAGGGAGGATTGAGCATCCCTTAGACAGCACTCATCCTTCAGGGATGGGATAAGCATGTCACACTGGTCAGAAGACACCCGGAGAGATCTGAGTGTCAGAACAGTGTGACTGCATGGGAAGGGATCCAGCACACAGATATTGTGGCACGCAGCACGTAGCATGCAGATATTGGGGGTACATCCATGGAGCCACAACATGCACATTGTATCACTGCACACGTGTCCCCAAGGGATAAAATGGAGGGGAAACAACTCTGACAGTAGCTGGATGATGATCCCGTCCCCTGCTTGCCCTTGTTAGTTCCTGGTCACCTCCACAGCATGACTGGCAGCTAGCTGAAGCTGGGTGGTAGCACAATTAGAGGCACCAAGATGGGGAAGGGACACCACCAGATGCAAGCACGGCCATGCACCTGTGCATTGGATGTGTGTGCCACTGCATCCTAGCTCCCCAGTAGAGGCAGTGACAGACATGATGATATTGACAACCCGCATGTCTCACTACACTATCGACTAGCGTGCTGGCCCAATTGGCACCCATGTAGGCAGTCTCACATGAGAGGCCAAGGACTGAATGGGCATGGAGACTGAACAACCCTTTTACCCATGTGATAGTCCCTCCATGGCAGGGCTGAGGCACATTGGCAGGGCAGTGTGGTGAAGCTTGCACTGTGAATGCCTATGCTGTACCTATCATTTGGATAAATAGAGGACTTCAGATTCCAGTGATGTCAATCCAGCACCTTTCACAATCACTAAAAAAAAAAATTACCACACAGAAATAAAAGGCGCCCACCAAGTGGTTCAGTACTAGTTGTGGGATATGTCCCAGAAAAAGTAAATGTTGGGGTGGAGGGTGGCTGAAGGCGGCATGCCATGGTGCCAAACGCGAGGAAAAAATGTATAAGGGAGATAAAAGAAAAATGCTATACATACTGGTCCTTTGCTCCACTATTGTATGACCAGTGCTACACATTATAGAGCAGAAAGGTTGAGTGATATGATCAGAAGTCAGGTTTGGGCCATATATGTGCTGACCTTGCTCCTGTCCAGCATGGCAGTGGCACCTATATCTAAATGTTCTAAACAGTAAAGCAATAAAGATCAATAAGGGAAAATCAAAGCAGGGAAACTACAAGAATGCAAGAAATGCAAACTAATTTGTGCCTAATACTACAATTAAATACATTTTCAGCAGCATCAGTATTTTTGTTAATTACTCATAACATTGTCATGTGATATTCTGCAGTTTGATACCACCCAATGCTTAAGAGCAGGAGGAGCATAAATATTCTGAACGAATGCTTTTCATTGTATCAGCTGTTTCGAATTGAAATACGTTATTTCTTATAACCTCTAATTTGGATTTGCAGCACAGACTATGTATTATTGTAAAACGGGCCATGAAAATCCTGTAACTTCATTGATCAAAACATGCCGCTTGACCACTCATTATGTTCTTACAACTGCACACCACACTTGAACTATTTCTTTTTTCAACAAATAAAAGTCCATTTTATAAGTGGGTTAAAACACTTCAGGGTATGCAGTTATAAGGGTCATTTGGAAGGGAGAGCTTTCCACCCCTTTACCCATCAAGGAGGGTGTGCCTCAGGGCTCAGTTTTTGGCCCCCTCCTGTTCTCTCTCTTCACAAATGACCTAAACCAGCACTGTGGGGATAGCTCAGTAGTTCAATACACAGATGATACTGTCATCTACCGATCCAGGTGTACACCACATGATCTGGGCCCTCTCCCACAAGGGGACCTAAACACACTTGAGGCCTGGCTCACATCAAACAGAATGATCCTCAATGCAGCAAAAACTAAAGCCTTGCTGTTTGGTCCTAGATCCCTTGGCCAGGATTGGACCAATTCCCTAAAACTTACTACCATTGGGGTAAACAAATAGACATAGTTGACAACATGAAATTCCTAGGGCTAACTATTGAGCAGGGTCTTACCTTTAAGACAGACATTGACCAGGTAACAAGGTCTATCCATGTCAAACTCGGCACCATGTACAGGCTAAAAAAACAACTTATCCCAGAGGCTAGATGAGCAATTGCCTCCAGTGTCCTCCTACCCACATTAACCTATGCTGCCCCAGTAATCCAGGGCATGGTAAAGGGTGAGGTTAGCAGGCTTCATATCCTGTACAACAAGGTCGTGAGGTTTGTGACAATGTGTCAACCAAGAAGCCACCCCTGCATCTCACTAGCCCAGCTGCAATGGCCTTCTTTCAAGGCTCATCTACAATATCCCCTGCTCTGCCATGCAAACAAATTGCAGAGCCCAGTGGCCCCACCAAGCCTAACAGGAATAATCATGGCTAAGCCTAACCCTCAAATGCTCAGGACCTCGGGTCGGTCCCTACTGGAAATCCCCAGAATCAAGACTCACAAGGGAGGAAATTCCTTTGCTTTCACAGCCCCTATACTGTGGAACACTCTCCCACCTCTAGTACAGGAAGCTCTCTCGCTACCAATCGTTCACACTAGGCTTAAGTCCCATTTGCTCGGGACAAGCTCATGCCACTGTGAGGGTATAGGATAATCACCCCCGATCCTAATCACAACACCCATTCCCCCTCTCTTCTCACCTTAACCTACATTAAATCATGCCTCAAATCTTTAAATCTTTCAAGTGTTGCACTTACGGTCTACGATTTGAATAATTGCCTATAATGTTATCCTCATTAACTTGTCTACTTCTCGTAACCCTGTATCACCTGACTGTATGTACTGTATTGCTTCTGGATCACCTGATTGTGTGTATTGTATTGCTTCTGTTCCCCGGGTCACCCTTGAAAAAAGGACCTTCGGGGCCCAGTGGGCCAACCCGGTCATCAAAATTCAATAAATAAATAAATAAGAGAACAATGCACTAGGGAAATAGAAATAACTCATCATGCTGGCTGTGGTTCAGTTTTGTCTGCTGTTACATTTTTTATGTACTAGCACTTTGTGGTGCGTGTTTTAAACTAAAAAAAATCACTTAATCAGACCCTTTTAAGTTCTTGTTTTTCTGCATGTAAGGGAATAATGTACTTCTCTGGTGGCTGTGGCACTCAGCTACACCTCATGCTACCAAAGGCATGCATTACTTCCTTACTACTACTACACACCCCATCAAGCCCTAGGCTTTACATATTCTCCATATGCAATGTAGCATAATGTTCACTTATAGAGGGCACATTAGTAGGTAGCTTACAATATTTTAATCAAATAAAAGTTATCATATCATTTGTTTCTGGATCTGTTCTTAAAAGGACCAATACGACAACTACACCATTTCTTTGTCAATATTTTAATCATGAATATATTAAAAGATACAACTATGCTATGTCTCATTTTATGTTACTGTATTCATTTTCCATCTTTAGAACACTGTGGCTTTGATAGCGACTCAGGCAGCCAGTCATGGTAGAATCTAACCAGACAGCTTTCCACGTCTCATACTTCATCATCATTGGTTTTCCGGGACTTCAAGACTGGAAGTCACGAGCCATCCTCTTCTCTGTGTTCCTTGTGATGTACACAGCCACGCTCTTGGAAAACATCATATTTATAATCATCATTAAAGCAGATGAAAGGCTGCGTTCCCCTATGTATATTTTTATCTTCAACCTGGCCCTCATGGACTTGTCCATGCCTTCAGTGACTGTTCCAAAAATGTTGTACTATTTAGTGACCAATGACAAATCCATAGGCTTTGGCACCTGTGTTGTCCAGATGGCTTCTTTTGCAATTTTCAATGCCACAGAAGGTTTGATTCTGGCAGTCATGGCGTATGACCGTTACCAAGCCATATGCAACCCGCTTCATTATCACTCTGTAATGAACAGCAAGTCTGCCAGCAGATTATCCATTTACTGTTGGGCACTGGCAATTGTTTCTGCAACCCCTTCTATTTATTTTATTCTCAGTACACCTTTTTGTGGACAAAATACAGTTTTTAATTTTTTCTGTAACTATGCCTCCATAATAATACTGGGCTGTGCTAACAACAAAACGTATTCTACCATCACATTATCCTTGGGGCTGATTTTCATGTTTACTATAATGTTTTCTGTTGTCTTTTCATACACCAAAGTCATTCTGTCTGTGCTAACTGTTGCTACCTCCGAGGAGCACCGAAAGGCCTTTTCGACCTGTGCCAGCCACCTGTTTGTCTTTGCTGTGTTTGTGTTGGTCATGGTTTTTGTCACCATCTCTTCTAGAGTGCCAGGGATTTCAGAGGATGCTGTGATACTGGCAGGTGTAGTACAGAATATTCTTCCATCACTGGTCAACCCCATAATTTACTGCCTCAAAACAAAAGAGATCAGAGCTAGCTTCGTGAAACTTGTGAAAAGAAACATAATTGTAGTACAAGGTGCCTAAAGCTGAATATATCATCTGTCAACTTGAACAAATGTGGATTTTATTATAATGTATAATTTTAGTGGTTTGCTGAAAACAATGTTGATTAATTTTGTAGTTATTAATGCTATTTATTCCCACATGCTCAACTTGATGAAACAACAGCAAAAAGTTAATGTTTTGAAGCTTACAGGTTTGTTAAATGATATTGAGCTACAGGTCATTTTTGAGGTTTGGTTAAAAAAAAATGTTAATTCATTTTGAAGTGATTCATGATTTATTGTTCACACATGCTTGGTCCTCTAATAAATATAGCCAAGTACCATATTTCATCGAATAGAAGCTGCCCTCGAATGAAAGCAAGCCTCAAATACAAGCTGCAGCTCAAAATGACTACTTTTAATAAAAGCTGCCCTCAAATACAAGCCACAACTTCTAATCAGGGTTGAAGTCATGTCAAATTAAATGCTGTGGGTGAGATATTTATCTCACTGAATATAACCATTATTGTAGTTTTTTTGTTAAACTAATTATCTTAGTTGATGTTTCTCTTACTTATTTTAATAAGAAGTAGACCACTAACAATAAACTTGGTCAAATCCAGAATGTGTGATATTTTATTTTTAGCAATTAAAAATTAGATTTTGCAAAACAAACTGTCCTTAAGTACAAGCTGCCCTTTAATACACACCACAGGTAAACTATTACATTTTAATGAAAGCCACACATGGTAGTATTTAGCTATCCTTTTTGTAGAAAAAAGAGTTTATCCTCCTCAGTCAGGGCAGACTGGCTCCCTTTGGCTCTCTTCCCACTGCCCTCGACTAGCAACCACCTCCTCAGGACTCACCTGTCAGCCATGCTCCCCCATGGATTGCCCCACATGGTGGGGCCAGAAGGGAGAGGACCCACTTCCCCCTTGAGAATCTCATCCAGCTGCTGTCAACAGGGGTCCCATACATGGAGTAGATGAGGGAGTTGGCACTCAGAGCATCATATTACGGCTGCCCTACTGTCCATTTTCCAATGCATTTTTCTCCCTTCCCCATAGATTGGGTGTGCAGATCAGCCCATGTGTTTGGAGGCATGCATGAGCCACAGAATCCCGCAGCTGTCTCCCATTATGTGGCTCCTGACCAACACTACCACCGAGCCACCACCTGGTGGCAGTCTTGTGGCAGAGCCGACAAGCTCTCCCTCCCCAGGAGAGGAGATCAGTCAACTGGATGCTCAGTCCTCTTCCTCGGCTGGGCCCCAGCCACACTGGACTACTCCCGATCTTAGATTTCCTGGTGGCAGGCAGTAGAGCTACCTCCACACCGATGGGCCAGTCTGTATTTAGGTATCTTTAATTTAAAAACACAAAATGTTTGCACAGGAATCCCTCACATTTTTTTTTTAAATCTACCTGCTGCATGAATATTTTGAACAGCTATGCAATAGTGTTCAAAATATTTGTGCTACAGTATGGTTTTCAAAACCTACATAATGCACGAGAGTTTTCACATCTATATGCTGCAAGGCAGTTCCCAGAATCTTCATGCTGCATAAATGTTTTCACAATCTACTTGCTGCACAATGGTTTTCACGAAACAGTAATCCTACACATAAAAATACATACATACAGTACATGTTAGAAAACAGTATACCAGAACAGTATGCATAAAAATGTAACATGGGTTTGTGTGGTGAAACACTTGGGTGTGCTGCTCTCCCTCTCAGAAGTCACATTTAAAGAGCTAGTACACTGTCTGAATGTAATATTAACTTTGAAAAGTAGTCAGCTGTTACATTTTGAATCTAAGGTACTTTTTCTTCACCCATGAGCTAATTAGATAATATTCTACCTGACTATTCTAGGTGTGATGTATACCACCGTACTCTAACTAGAGGCATTTTTCATACTGATTGATGCCAGGGTTCAGCTAGTAAGAGCCTTCTCAGTTGAACCCTGGCATCAGTGGGTACCAAACTCAATTTGAAATTGAGAAATCAGCTTAAAAAAATGCTTCATTCAAGTGAAGGGAGCGTACCCCACACACAATCTAGAAAGACATCACATAATGTCAGAGTGATGGGGCAGAGTGGCAAATCGGGAAGTGGAGAGGGATCATGCAGCCAGCCCCTCTGATCAAATAATGATCAGTTCCTTTGGGGGCTACCAAAAACAAAAGATCATGGAGGAGCTCCCATTGAGGTTAGGAAACTCTCTGTTTCTGCTTTTTAACACACAAGTAAAAAATGCAAATAAAACATGTAATGGACTTCACAACACTGTTGTCCCAATTGTATTACATATTATTCCATGAACTTGCAAGCATCTTAACAAGCCTCTGTGTGTACTGAGTAGCTTAAATATTTCTTGAATCCTATGGCTACTTTGTAAAATAAATGATCTCACATGTGATTGCCTACAAATAAAAATACAATTCAGTATAATCTTTGCTATTGATTCAACTATCTAATATCAACCATGTCAACATTGTGCTGCTGTCTGCACCACCACCACCTCTATATGCATAGGTGTTTCAATACTTGCAACCATCATGTGCATCAAATTGATACAGTTTTAGAAACTAGAAAAGAATGTGTTTATTCTTAAACAGAACAACTGCTAGTATCTTCTGACCATTTCCAAAAGGTATCTTTTATGATATGTTTAATGCTTGAAAACAATAATTTGAGCTGTCAGTCACAGAAAGATTTTTTAATGAATGCTTGAAGTCTGATCAACACGTATAGATCCTAATGATAGTTTTCCTGTTTTGCTGCATGTCTATAAAATACATGAAATATATCATATGGTGTTTAAAATAACAGGATTTTAACAATTTAGTGAAACACTGTGTGTTATTTTATGTTAATGTATGAGACTCCAAGCTTGCATTTAAACATTAAAAAAAGATAAGTTTCTAGCCCTAACATTTCCAAAGTTATCCCACTTTAAAGAAATTACTTTTTAAAAGGTCTAACTTTAGAATAGTTGGGGCTAGAAATGTATTATTTTTAAATGAAAGTGTGGAGTCCTATTGTCAATAATTAGCTTAGTTGATACTGTTTTTATGTGTTGATACTACTCTATATGTAATGATACTATTAGAGTTTGCTTTTTCAGATATTATTGATACACGTTATTCAGTTGTGACACAGCCAAAAAATGGCAAATTTATTGTGTCGATATAATTTTTTGTCTCAATAGACTGTATTTAAACTATTTTTTGTATTGATACATAAAGTTATATGACATTTAAAAAAAATTTAATAAAAGGTATTTTTCAACTTTTTCTGAATGGGGATGCACTTGCTTGCATGTAGTCCTCAGTGTCTTTTGTCCGTTTTGCTACTTTGTATTGAACAAACAACTTTTTATTGGGACCAAGCTTTTTGGTTGATCTGTGCCACTGTTGAGCCGAGTTTATTCTATTCATTTTGCTGTCCTGACTATTAGAAACCGTACCTGTACCAAAGGGAACAGTTCCATGTGTTCCATTGCATTGCGTGACTGAAAGGTTGGTGCAGGGAGGAGGGATTTAGGTTCCTCGGGGACTGGGGCCCAACTTGGAGGATTTGGAGGTTGCTCAAAAGGGACAGTTTCCTCCCCAAAGAGGAGAGCAGGAGGGTTTAAAGAGGACAGGAAATCATTTCTAACTGGCAGCTGTTTATAAGGTTCTTATTATCAGAAATGATATGCATTCCCTAAATTATCCATATTTAACTATATGTGAATAAAAAGAGATGTGAAACACTGTATTTTACATTGTTTTGTTTTTATGGGCAGTATTCTGTTACAGTTCTCATCATGGAACCAGTAATTTGGAGTTTTTGCTATGTCACAGTTTGTGTACAGAATGCTTATTATGAGCTGCTGGCCTATTAGAACCCTGTTTAGAGTTCTGTGCACAAACTGTGACATAGCTAAAACTCCAAATTATTGGTTCCATGACAAGAACTGTAACAGAATGCTGTCCATAAAGACGAAACAATGTAAAATACCGTTTTTCATATCACTTTTTATTCCGCTACACTGAAATAGGGATAATTTAGGGAATGCATATCATTTCTGAGATTAAGAAGTTTATAAATAGTTGCCTGCTAGAAATGATTTCCTGTCCTCTTTAAGAGGAACAATTGGTACAGCACATAACTACAGTACTTTAAACTAGTATGGGAGGAGTCAGAGTGGCAAGACATACACAAAATGCCACAAACAATGGGGTTCTTTCTGATCTCCTTCCACTGAACTCAGCAGCAGGATGAAGTAAACTCATGGAATAGTGAAAAGTGGAGTTGGGAAAATGTTGGAAACTGGTATGTGCCAACGCTAGGAGTCTGGGCAACAATGTGATGGATCTTCAGGCAATTATTATGATAGGGGACATGACCTAGTGGTGGTAACAGAGACATGTGCAGCCTCAGAAAATGACTGGAACATGCCCATAGCCAGCTACACCCTGTTTAGAAGGGACAGGGCAAAGGGCAGGGTAGGAGGGGTAGCACTATATGTGAAGGAGGGGATTAAAGCAATATAAATAGGTTGTTGGGGGGGCAATTGAATTGGAACCCCTGAGGGTAGTAGCAGGAACAGGGAAGGGGGAAACTAATCCAGATTGGGTGGTCTACAAACAGAAACAGAATTTGTCAAAAGATGACTGCTAATCCAGATCTGATGTTGTAGAAAAACAGAATTTGTCAACAGAAAAGGGCTGTTTGGCCCATCAAATCTGCCCATGTGGTCCCTTTCTAGTCTGTCTCTTGCAGACCCTGAATAGTTTCTGTTGACCCTCCCTCCTCCCTGCCTATTTATTAATATTCTCCTATGGTACTGTATGTCCATCCCATGCATGCTTGAACCCCCTTACTATGTTCACCTCCACCACTTCTGCTGACAGCTTGTTCCTGATGTCCACGACTCTTTCAGTGAAGTAGAACTTCCTTGCACCCCTCTTAAACTTCCCCTTCCTGCTTTATCACATGCCCGCTGGTCCTGGTGCTTTTTGTCATTTAAGGCACTCCCCTCCTGAACCTTTTTCCCCAGTGAGGTATCATGTTTGCCTCTCACTGTCCTTTCTTCTAGGGTGTACATGTTGAGATTCCTCAGTCTCTCCTTGTAGGGATTTTGATGCAACAACCTCTGCACCATTTTAGTTGCCCTTCTCTGTGCTGCTTCTACCCTTTCTGTGTCCTTTCAGAGGTGCGTCCTCCAGAACTGGACACAATACTCCAGGTGGGGTCTCATCAGTAAGTGATACAGTGGTAACACCGCCTCCCTCGTTCTGCTTGTGATACCTCTCCCTATGCAGGCCAGCATTCCACTGACCCTACCCACTACTTTGTCACAGTTGCAAACAAGTTCTGTGCACACCACTGCAAGGCAGGGTGCTAGTCAAGGGTTTGCTGCCCCAAGAACAAATGCACAAAAACCAAAAGACATGCAGCCCTCCAGGAGTAAAAGTGTAGTAGGTGCATATGAATGAATTACATATCACTCAAGATAAATGCTGAAGATTTATTGCAAAAATTTATTTTGTGCAGCTACAAAAATGTCTTATGTCAACAAAGCACTCCTCAACCAACATGGATCCTGTGACCATTACTCAGGTGCCCTGGCATCTCGCTCAGGTGGAGCTTCGTTAGGGGGCAGGTACCTGGTACAACCTCATCCCTGTAGTACTGAAGTGGTGATATCACAGTACCCACATCATCACAAACAATGGATGCTTATATGACAGTACTTGGATAGGAGGTAAAAACACCTTTGTCAAAAAGAAATCATAAGAATTGCAAATTCACCAACATATAAATGGCTAATTGACAAATAGAGAGAACAAAACTGATAAAAAAGGATCAAAGGCTAACAGTTTCAATCTAGCAAAAACTGAAACCTCCACAATATAAAAGAGCATATACAAAAAGCAACAGATCATGGAATTATAAATTACATGGTTTGAAAGCTAAAAAGTGAAGAACAGTAAAGAAGGTCTGCTTGGAGTCAGGAGTTTCCCTCATTATTACCATAGCACACTGGGAATTTTTTTGTGTAAAATGAAAACAGGTAATTCCTGCAATCTCCCTTTCCTGCTTAGTGACTGCCAGTACCATTGGGCCCAGATCCAGAGATAGACTGTGCACTGGGAGAGACACTTAGGAGGGCAGCAAGTCTAGAGGAAGTGGTGGTAGTGGGGGATTTCAACATGCAGGACATGGACTGGAAACTTCCAGTCACAGTTGGTACTAGGAAACAGATTCTGGTAGATGCCTGTCTGAAGACATTGCTAGAGCAATTAGTTCCTGGCCCAAAAAGGGAACAGGCTCTGCTTGATCTGGGGCCCACAAACAATGACAGGATTCAGAATGTAGCAGTCCTGGAACCACTTTGTTCCAATGACCACAGGAAAGTAGCATTGAAGGTCCAGGTAAGGATAGAAAAAGGGGGTAAAGGAATATGGGTATGGACTTTAAAAAAGGGGACCTAGGCAAAATGAGGGAAAAGCTGGAGAATAGCATAATGGACATAATGAAGGTAGAAGTGCAGAAGAAAAGTGAGCAGCATTTAAAAAGTTGATAACAAACACTACAGATCGTTCCATTCCAAAGGTATCCAAGGCTAAAAGGGGTAAGAGGCCAATGTGTTTCACAGCTGATGTAAAGATGGCAGCCAGAACCAAAAGGAGGGCATTTACATACAGACATATGAATTTGCAGGGCAGAAATAGGCCACCTGGTCTATCAAGTCTGCTTGAGTGCGCAGCTAGCACCCTTGCCTTGCAGCTGCCCCATCCCCTTCCCAATTACCCCTCTCTTACCTTGTCCCATCACCTTTTGAAACTACCCACTGTCTTACAGGCTTACCATCTCCTCCGGTAGAGAGTTTTCAAGTATAAGAGTTTCAAAGAGAGGAAGATAAGATAAAGTATCTGGAACAAGGAAAAACACCAGGAAGGTGAGGGAGACCAAAGCACAGTTGGACCTCTGGTAGGCAATCAGGGTGAAGAATGAGTATATGGTGTTCTTCTGATACACCCAGGAGAAAGACAAGGTCTAGGAGGTTGTAGTGAGACTTAAGGCAATGGCGTGGGAGGAGGGAACATGAGGAAGACAGAGCTGCTGAACAATTATTTTTGTTCGGTATCTACTAAGGAGAAGGATGGGCCACTGCCAGATTGTGGAGTTAGAAAGGAAGGGAGCAATGACACTAGGGCAAAAGTCCAAATAATGGAGAAAAGGGAGTTGGAAAAGCTACTTGACTTGAAAGTAGATCAATCTATGGGACCTGACAGCTTACAGTTGAGGATGCTATGTGAGTTAGCAGGGGTTATAGCAGACCACTAGCAGACATTTGCAACGTGTCCCATCATATGGACAAAAAACTGAGTGGCAACAAATGGGCCACTCAGTTTTCCTGTAGGAGTAGCTGATGGTTGAGTTATAGCAAGGGAGGAATAGTAAGGGATAAGGGATGGAATAGTGATGGCGAATGATGGGGGTTTGTATGGTGCTGTGGACTAAATGGAGGAGTGCAGCCAACTGCTGCTGAGCTGGCTGCCTGTCATGGCGGGTATGGATGCTGCCTACGGTGGTGATGGTTCTAGGTTCGGGACTGCCTGCAGGTACATTTTTACAACTGTTTTGGGTGTTGTACATTTTATTTGGTCCACCCTCCAGTTCTTTTGCCTCAGCCGCAGTATCCCCCCCATTTACTGTGGCCCCCCTCCTGTGTATTCTCCTGTCCTCAGTGTCCACACCCCCGGAGTTTATTATATTAATATGGGGAGGTGCTGGGGGTGCAGGGGGCATAGCCCCCCACATTAAAAGTTAATTTTAATGTTACCCTCTTGCACTGTAGTGCTGTCGCCATATTGATATTTGTTGAGGTGGCTTCAGTGCTGATTTTGTATTTGGTGAAATGAACTCACTCTTGTGTGAGTCGCCATACAAATTTCACTATTATGACATGGAACCCATTTGCAATAGCGCACTAGCCACGGGGCAGTCTCTAGGGACTGGAGGATAGCATATATGGTTCCACTACACAAGAGTGGGAGAGGGATGAACAAGAGAACTATAGGCCAGTCAACTTGATGTCAATACTGGGGAAAATCATGTAGTCTCCTCTGAGGGAAGAACTGGTGAACTTTCTAGAAGGGAATGGACTGCAGGGCCCCAGACAGCATGGGTTCATGAGGGGAATCTGGTTGAGTTTTTCTAATAGTTTACCACAGCAGTAGACAAGGGGCAGGCAAGTGAAGTTTACCATGGTTTCAGCAAGGCCTATGACTCAGTCCACACACAGGAGGCTGGTCAAAAAGATTAGGGACGTTGGGGTAGAGGAGAAGATGTCAAATTTTGGTAGAGAGCTGGCTGAGGTGCAGAACAAAGAGGGTAATAGTCAACAGGGAGTTTTTAGAGGTGAGGGAAGTGACCAGCAGGGATGTTCAGTGGTCAGTGCTAGGACCCATCCTCTTCAATATTTTCATCTGTGACATAGATGAAGATGTCAAGGGTAAGATCTGCCTCTTTGCAGATAACACAAAGATTTATACAAGGGTAAACAGAGAAATAGAGAAGGGAACTAAGGGAGAATCTGGGCAGGTCAGAGACTTGGTCCAAGATTTGGCAGCAGAACTTTAACACTAAACAATGTAAAATAATGCACATGGGAAAAGGAACCCAAGGGTGCAGTACAAAATGGAAGGGGTGGTGCTTGATATAACTCCAGAGGAAAAGGATTTGGGGGATGATACTGGAGACCCTAAAAATGTTTGCACACTGCAACAGGGCAGTGGGCAAAGCAAACAGAATGTTGGACTGCATAGGGAGGGGGATAAGCAGTAGAAGGTGGGAAGTGTTCCTCCCTTTGTACAGGTCAATGGCGCAGCTGTACCTGGAATACTGCACAAAGTACTGGAGCCCACACCTGAGGAAAGACTGCAACAAGGTGGAGCAGGTACACTGCAAGGCAGCTGAGATGGTGCATGGCCTTGGGGATCTGACATACCAGTAGAGGTTGCAGGACTTAAACATGAACACCTCGGAGAAAAGAAGGAAAAAGGGGGGTTACATAACTGAGACATACAAGTACCTGCATGGGGTAGAGAATGGCTGCCAAGGAACTATTCTGCCTGAGTTCAAACACAGCGACAAGAGGGAATACAATAAAGCTGGCAGGGGAGATTAAAAACAATGTTTGGCAGCACTTCTTCATGGAAATGGAGGCGGATAAGTGGGGTAAGCTACCAGAAGAAATAGCACAGACTAAGTCAATCAGCAGCTTCAAGCAGGGATGGGACAAACAGCCAGGTTGATTAGAAAAAGGGGGCAATAAAAAAGGGGAGGAGTGCCAGTAGGGCAAGGCAGAAAAGTTAAGTACAGTGGGAAGAATGGATGGGCCAAGACCCTTTTTCTGCTGTCATTGTCTATGTATCTATGTATTTCAATTTTTTTCATTAACTCATAATGATTTTGTTTTTTAGTATTTTAATCTACTGTTCTGTCAAGATCATTTTGAGACCTACCTTTACAATCCCTATGTCTGTCAACATTCAAGCCCCTCCCAATGAGTTTTTGAGGAATATTCTTTGCTGCTTTACACAGTCCCCTTTCTGCATCCAGATGCGCCAATCCCCTGAGTTTACATCCCATACTGGCATCTGAAGAGATGTAAAAGGACTTTCTGTTTTAGATGCCTGGAAGAAAATGCAAGCTAAGTTTTGTAATTTTTTTAGAGTTTCAAGGGATTAGCCCAGCCCACTATTTGTTATTTATATGATAGCTTCATTACTTTCAAGTCCTCTACGAGCACTTTTGACAGCTGTGGGGCCCTCTAAATTATAGTGTGTAGACATTGCATCCTAGAAATATCTTTATCTGATCTAGGCACATCATACAGTGCTACCTTCTCCTATCTTCTGGTACTCTCTCGAAGCTTTTGATTCCTGGAAAGTTTAATTATTTCTTCCTCACACAGGCATGTATATCAATATATGTTTTTAAATTCAGTTTTTTTTTCTCCTGTGGTCTATGTCTAGATTATAGCCACTCTGCAGAAATGGTTACCCAAAGGCCTTTGGTGCTCTTGCACAGGAATTTTTCCATCACAATATATTTGATCTGGCATGATTAATTCTAAAGTTAATCACTTATTTTACAATAAAAGTTTCTATATTAGCCTAATTTTACTGCAGAGTTACTGTGAGGTAATCACACAACCTGCATGCCTATTCCACACAAATTGAAGGCTTGTGTGGTTTGTCAAGGGCTCAAAGAGCCACCTTACTGTAATGACACACAGTTTGGTGAGTCACCAGAACTTGTTTTCAAAATATAAAATATATTTTCTGCTCCTGAGTGCATGCTTCTACGTCTAGCAATGTCAGGGTGCATGCAAGCTGTATGAGTAACAAGTGGTATTTACATGGGGCCCTATACATGAATGTGCAGAAAATGCATGAAAATGCGACATATACATGGTGAACATGTGCACGTCATGCAGGACCAGGCAACAATGCAGCATGCACCATGCAAAACATGCACCGCACAGTGGCAGTGGGCACATCCTTTTGGTCCTTTCTCTACTTGAAGTGGCCTAATTTCCCGTTTACACTGTTAACTAAAGATATTCTGTTTCTAGGCCTACTACCCCACATTTGGGCTTATTTTGGTTCTGAAACAGTTCATCTTATTTTTTTGGTTCTCAAATACCATATTTGGCCTACGAGGTGCCAATTAACCTTATATCAAAGACAGGTTTCGCCGGAACAGTTGTTCTAGACGTTCCAGAATGCAATCTCGAGTTTACGGCAGTTGGAATTCTCAAAAAGTTCGACAGTCCAGTTTCAGAAGTGGTGGAAACACATGGATTGGATAATAGATTTTGATTCATTTTCTCCAGCCCCCCCCCCTTTTCCCCCCTTTTTTCCTTTCCTTTTGGGAACAGGTAGGTGCGGTTTATCTATTAACGCTTTAAGAAATGTTTAAAGCTCTATTTACAAAGGTATGATTAAAATACTTATTTGATTTGCACTTTATGGTTTATTAGTTTTAACAAAGTGTGACTACAACATTGGTTTGTATTCAGTTAGGATAATGACGACTGTGATCTACAGGATGGTGCCTCCCCTACCCACTTAGAGGGGTGAGGGAGAAAACCATTTTAGTGTATAAGATTTAATTATGCATGGGATTATAGGTATATCTGTCTGTATTATTTTGATATTTCAACCAATGTATGACAGTAATATGTATTTCTTTTCATATATACTTTTTTGTCTTTATGCTTTATTAACTGTGTGCGTTAACACTATTTGTATGAATAAATACTGATTTGTTTTTATGTTCTTTTGAGTTATAAAAAAAATTCCCCTACTTTTTAGTTGGGGGGGGGGGGGTTATATCATTAGGTTTAAAGTTAATGTATGATGTAATACTTAGTTATGGCTTTGATTTTCTTTCTTTATGATTTTGTATGAAGAAATACATTTTTGTATATTTTGTTCTGAGTTTTGAATAAAAAAATTTCCCTACTCCTTTGTGGCCAGCAGGGGTGCTGTCACTTCCGCTAGGCAGGATGGAGAAGCCCAATTTGATAGTGGACATGGATTCTGAGGAGGAGGAGGACATGGAGGAGAGTTTTCACCTGGCTGGTGAAAATGCTGCAGAAGTTGTGGAGGAGGATGGAGGTGCTAGCTCCTGCAGCACAAAACACTATTGTTTTCAGTAGTTCTATGGATATTCCGGATAATATTGTCGATACAGACTTATCTCAGGACATGGATATTACCACTGATGGGCAGGCTTCTGCTGTTCAACACCTTTTCATAATGGATTCTACTGCATCACTGGTTGCCCTATCCTCTGAGGTGGGTGTGCCAGGACTATGTATTGTGGACTCTCCAGGGAGCACTGTCTCACATAGTGACCCGTTGCCGACTGAATGGCAAATTCATAATGCTGGTGGTGTAGATTTTGTTGAAAACCAAGACCAACCTGGAGCAATGGTAAATCGTCCTGAGAGCAGCCAACATGATTCCTGGTCCCTGGAGCGAGCATTGAAAGCTGCAGGTTGGATTTTAGCTCCTGATGGTAAGCGATGGCTCCCAGGAGACCATCCTATGGCGACCTCAATTCAGGCTCTCCCTCACATGGTGGATGGTGCAGATATTTCCCCCTGCTATTCTGACTACTCCTCTTTCTGCATCAGCGGTTTTGCCCGACATGAGTGCCCCACTGGAGAGTTCTCCCACATCTCTACCGAAGGAATCTAGGGATGGTCCTGTTGCTGCACCAGGTAACAATGCTTTACCAGTCCTTATTGACTGTACTGTACCTCCACTTCCATCACATGTTGTAAGCGAGGCAGTTTTACAGCCTTCTACGTCTCATATTCCCACTACTACCTGTGCTCCTCCGGTCCCAGTGAAGCCCTCAGTATCCACATCATGGGTGGACTTGGATCCTTCACAACCCAGGCTGGACCCTTTGATTCCACCTATACCTGTCCCCCCAGCTGATCAGAATGGGTCTGAGCCCTATATCAATCCTAGGCACCGGATGGCTGATCTTTTCTCCAATCTGGGTAAACCCCAGGCAAGAAGAAATGCAGTTCAGCTGAAGTATGTTGGTGGGCTAGAGTTTCAACCAGACAGAATATATGTGGCTAGAAAGTTACTTAAGGAGTCAATTAATTTTATAGCCTCTGATATCTTCGCACTCATTCATATTTCTGGGTATATGATTTTTGATGTTTCCTTTAACACTCCTGCACATTTGGACAGATTCTGGTTGAAACATAATAACTTAAGACATTCTACTCTCTGGGCCTCTTTTATTGCCATTCTGTTGACTAGACCCTCAGTTAAGACCGTCACAATTTTGTTTCATAATGAAAATGTGCATGTTCAAGACATTTTACACTGGGTTATGCAACAAGCTGATGTTCTGGAATACCCTGCCCCAATCCTGGATAGTGAACATATTTGGACAGGGGGGTGGAAGTTGCACCTGAAACTGTGCATGTCTGAAGCCGGGCCTCAGCATTTACCTAGCAGTTTCTACCTGGGTTTGGACCGTGGCTTTTGTTTCTATCCCAGTCAACCTAAGACTTGCCATTGGTGTGGTTCCTTTTCACACCTTAGTAATGCCTGTGATGCCCTGGTTTGTAACTTTTGTTTGCAAGTTGGTCACCCAAGCAATTGTTGTCAGAACCCCCCAAAATGTAATCTGTGTGAGGAAATGGGTCATCTTTTCCTCCAATGCCTGTGGGCTGTGCACAACAAGGGTACATTTTGGGACCAGGACAATATTGTCCACTATGCTCAAGAAAAGCTCTCTTCAGCCCCTCACTCACTAGCCCCTTCTCTGCGTGAGGTCTCGATAGTGCCCTCCAAAACTCTCTTGAGATAGCTGCTCCCATACTTGTCCAACATGTTCCTTCAGAGGGTCTCCCTGTGGCCCCAGTTGTAGTACTACCCCTTGCTGAACCTGACTCTATTTCACAACCCTTGCAAGACCTGGATATGCCACCTCCACCCCTGCCCTCACAGAAAGAGTTCTTGCCTGCCAAAGGAAAACAGAGATCCTCACAGAATCTTGCCAAAGCTAAATTGCCTAAATTGGATGATACACCTTGTTCAAATCAGTTTTCTGCTCTACAAAACCATTTAGCTGAGGAAGAAGCGGATTCTGAGTCCTCCCTTGCTGCTTCACAGCCAGACATCACTGATGTGGACAGTAAGCCTGCTGCGCAGACAAAAGTTAAGAAGAAACAGGCAAGGAAGAAAAGTTTGAAATAAAGTGGCCTTATGATCTCTCCTCTTTCATCTTATGCACCATTTGTCGAGGGACTCCTTGAGTGGTGTTTCTTTGAATGTAAACAGTATCAGGAGCTATAAATGTAGGAGCATTACGCTCCAGGTCCTGTATGAAGTGAGGGTTGACATTTGTTTACTTCAAGACACTCATTTGCGGTCTGAGTCCAATATTTATCGAGCCCAGAAAGCTTGGCCCTGGGGTACCTCTCAGTGGTCCTTGAGGACAGAACTGTGTACTAGAGTAAGAATTCTGTTGTCTGGGCTGGTTACCATTCATAAGGTGCATGATGTGGACCCAGGGAGGGCATTATTTTGGACATTTCTTTTCAACAGCGGGACCTTAGAATAGGTGTCATATATGCACCCCAAACTAAGGCCCTCAGTTGTGATTTATTTCAGCTGACACACCCATTATTGCATACCCATAGGAAACTTATTCTTGGGGGGGAGATTTTAATTGCCCTTTGGACCTTGGAGATAAGACGGGTAGGACAACAAAACTTTATTTGACACAACTGCTTTAAACTGAATCCTACATACAGCTTCTTTGATGGACTCCTATAGATCCTTACACCAGTTGGGTGGTCATACATATCATAGGGGTGACCTTTCCTCCCGGATTGATTATATCTTTCTTTCCAAATACTGGACAGTCCTTACAGCTGACACACACCCGATGGCCACCTCAGATCACTTAGACTTGCATGTCCGTTTAGGACAATTGCATACAAATAATATTGGACCAGGATACTGGCATCTTAATACCACTATGCTTACCGATGAGACTGTTCAGGCTGAGACGCTAGAGCTCCTGAAAGCACAAGCTACCTTAGTTCCGTGGTATAATTCTGTAGGGGAATGGCAGATGGAGACCAAACAAGCAGTTAAACTCCTCTTTCAAAGGCGGAGTAAAAGGAAAGGTTGGCAGGAATACTTTTATTTTTTATCCCTTCGGAAACAGTTATTCCGACTCATCTCTTTGCATAACACTGAGAGTGTAGACAGATCTCAACAAATTGCTGATGCTAAATTGGAAATGAGATCTGCTCTTTATAGTAGAGATAAATCTTTGAAAATGCAGCAACTAGCGGGTACTCAGGGTACCAAACCTTCCCTGAATATTTTTCAGGACTGCTTTACGAGGGTCCAGAAAAAGTCATGGGATGCGGTACGTGACCAAGATGGGGTAGTGCACACGGATTTTCAGGCTGTACTGGAAGTTATTTCTAGACATTTGCTCTCTCATTTTGGTACTACAGCCCAGCTGGAGGGAAATCTTACAAATTTTCTACTT
This sequence comes from Neoceratodus forsteri, assembly GCA_016271365.2. Classification (NCBI taxonomy): domain Eukaryota; kingdom Metazoa; phylum Chordata; order Ceratodontiformes; family Ceratodontidae; genus Neoceratodus; species Neoceratodus forsteri. The sequence continues at coordinate 74,919,746 of JADMNL010000033.1, forward strand.
AACTTGAATCTTCCTGACTTGCCACAGGGTGCGGATGCTCTGACTCACCCGGTGACTGAATTAGAAGTTAGACGGGCTATCCTGAACTTAAAAGGTAATACCACACCGGGTCCGTATGGCCATGGTCCCGCCTTTTATGAAACCTTCGTGGATCTGTTAACCCCATTATTAATGGAAACCTTCACTGATATGTTACTTGATGATTTGCAAGAATCACTGGCACAAGTCTTTTTGATTCTTCTATATAAAAAGGGGGATAGATTGCCTCTCTCAAACTGGAGCCCACCTCCCTACTGAATGTGGATTTTAAATTACTCTCTATTGTTTTATGTCATAGAGTGGAGCAAGTTGCCCAAGTTCTGATTTCCCCGCTCCAGTCTTGTGCTATTTCGGGCAGGAGTCTCCGTGATAATTTATTTTGTTTAAGGGAAATTTTCACTAGGGGTCACAGAGGTTCATTACTGGGTTATGTCTTAGCTTTAGATTAGGAGATGGTGTTTGATGCCATTTCTCATGACATTCTCTTTCAGCTTCTAAGAGCGTATGGGATTCCGCACACCTTTGTGCAGTGGATACGTCTTCTCTACTCACAGGCCCATTTCTCTCCTCTCATTAATGGTATGGTGGGATGGAAAATCTGTATTAAGAAGGGAGTCAGGCAGGGTTTCCCCCTTAGCCCCCCGCTTATACTTTTTACATTGATATATTAGTACATAAATTGCAGATAGAGACAGCCCTTCAGGGAATGTTGATTTCCCCTGTTACCCCGCCCTTGAACATTTTGGCATACATCGATGATCTCTGCATATTTTTGGGACAGGACAGTGATGGTCCCATAGCCTTTTCCCTTCTTCAGCTTTATTCTAAGGTAACAGGGGCTAAGATAAATATACAGAAGAGTGTGGCCTTACAGATAGGAAATGTTCCCCTGGGCTTTGGTGACACTATAGGGGGCATTCAGATTGTGGCAGGTGCCACCATTTTGGGGGTTCATTTTGGCCCTAGTGACATGGCTACCCTTAATTGGACTCATACTTTGACTCTCTGTGAAAACAGAGTGTTGATGTGGAATAAGATCTAAACTACTAAATTAAAGAGGGTGTATTTAGCAAAGACCTTTCTTATTTTCCAATTATTGTTTATTGGTATGGTGTTTCCCCCTCCAGTTTCTTTAGAAACCAAATTTCACAGTATTTTTCTTAGAACTATTTGGGGTAGTAGACTCAATCCAGTTAAACGCAACATCACATATCGACCTATCTCACAAGGGGGTTTGGGGATGGTTAATCCTTTGTTGTATTTTCACACATTATTTTGGTTTTTAATATAGTACCAGTCCTGAAACGGGTTGATAAACTCTGGGTTCATTGGGAAGCTGATTGGTGGCGGGCGCTGTTACCTCCTTGGTTAAATGCACACTGGACTTTCAAGTTGTCACCTACCTGTTATCCTGATTATATCATCGTTTCCATGAAGAAAATTAGACTATGGAAAGTTTTACAACAGGATTTACTATCCCTTTGCCCTACCATGGTCTATGAGCAACTTCTATTGCAACATTTTGCGGTTGACTTGATATTTTATAAGGGCACTGTGCAGACCTTTTCTCTTACCATCAAACAGCTTTTGGATAATAGAATCCCTAAATATTTGTGGTACACTATTTGGCTCGCTGGTCTTGGCAAATTGTGTGTTAAAAAGAACCATGAACATAAGAAACTGGAAGACAGATATTGCACTAGAGACCTCTGTAACACTATTTTGGAGACACAAGAACATCTCTTCTTTGATTGTCTTTATGTAACCTCATTTTGGATTCTCCTGGCACAGACTATACAGGATCATAACTTTTGCAGCATGATATATGATGTTCTAGTTCTGGGTTTGTACACTGGCAATTGGAGGCAGTATTCCTACAGTACGTTGCGCCTTCTTTGTGGTCTTCTAAAATATCATATCTGGCAATCCAGATGTCATTGGACGCTACAGCAAACATTATATCTCTCAGCAGGAATTAGTGCAAATTGTGTTCGGTCAAGCACAGCTACTGTATAATACTGAGAAACTCTGTCTATCTGCTCCGCTGTTGCATGGTTATGGGTTCACTGTTTGACTTGGGTGACTTAACAAAAAAAAAATGTATGGTGGATGGGAATCAAAATAAAAGAAAAAAATGCATGCACCTGAAAAGGAAGATGCTGTACCTCATGGCTTTCTGGGTGCTGAACAAAGAAGACTGATTTGAGACATTTGATATTATAAGATTTTCCCCTGAGTTTCTATATCTGCAGTTATGTTGTCCCTAGTATTGGGTGATTCCCACAATAACAAAACTTCCCCTACTGTTTTTGAGAAGTGCCATGGAATCTTTAATGTCCATCTTAACAATCACAAGAACAGGTAAACGGGACATCGGTTTAAGGTCTTATCCAAAAGATGGCACCTCAGGAGTGCAGCATCCCCCTTATGATGCACTACAGTGTTACCATCAGTATTATATCAGTGTTTCAGCAGTATCAGTGTCAGTGTCAGTATTGGGGTTTTACCTAATATGGAGAAAAAACTCTCCACAGCAATTATATAAATCAAGACTTGGGGTAGTGTGCAAAACTTGAATTTTACACATACCGTTGGTGTTGGACGCTTGTATAAACCCTCGAGATTCACTCTCAAGGGTTTATGTAGCATCCAACACATTGTGTGTGTGTGTGTGTGTGTGTGTGTGTGTAAGTAAAATGGTGTATGTGTGTAAAATTCTTGTTATACATACTACTCCATGTATTATTTTATAGATACATAGACAGTGCCGGCAGATAAGGGCCTATGGCCCACCCAGTCTGCCCATTTGAGCTTGTAAGTTCAGTTTGTTTTATATTTCATTGGAGTCTTGCGCCTCCTCTGTTTTACAGCTGGAAGGGAATAAAACACAGAGAGGTCATGTCACTTCTTCAGGATCGCACAGTGAATTAGTGGCTGCCATGGGGTTCATACCAAGGATCCTTTGGTTCAAAGGTCAGCACTCTAAGCACTAGACCAAAACAGCCACTACCAACACCTCATTAGAAGCATTGAGACTACCGTTCATGTACTAATGACTAACCTCAGATTACACTGGAGCAATCTAGCTGCTTGAGCAGGTGTCCAGAGCAGTGGTCAGCTCCTTACCCTTACTTGTATTGGGCCACTAGGCATATAGGGGCAGCACTGACCCAAAGAACATGACACATGGGGGTATGGAATCAAACACTGTAGCTCATTTGCCCTTTTCTTATTTTTATTTTGTCTTGCACACACACACAAGCAACATTTTGTGGAAGTAGAAGATTAGTAGGAGAAATGCAGAGGTGTGTCAGTTTTGGTGAATGCAGGACACACTTTAGAAGATGCATCCCTCATTCGCCAATTAGCGAGAATGCTAGAAGTGACACAAGTGTTTTGCAGTGCCACTAACTTGCAATGATTTCACCTCTGAAATCAGAGCCAAGCTCATCATGCAGCCGCACCAATGACATGCCTCCACTATGTGCCTTGCCTGGTGTAACATTTCAATAAACGTGGCGGCGGCTCTGCCGTCCACCTTTTGCAATCCCTAGAAAGCCAATTTTGGGGGTGCCCAATCCTCCTGTTGGCATGTGTAAACCCCCCCAAAATTGTGTGGCACACTGGGAGCCCACCCCAGTGTGCCTCCCTGTGTTTGGAGGCTGACCGCATCAGCATTTTCCTGTCCCAGCCCACCCCCATTGTGAGCCATACTGGGATCCCACTCCAGGGTGGCAAACATCACACCGCCAAAGTCATGGGGCACACTGGGAGCCCACCCCTGTGTCCCCAACATTTGTCATACACCTGTAAAGAAAGAAAATGGCCCGTGCTGTTCGTGTTTTTTTTTTACCTAAAACAAAGAAAAGGTCCCTCACTGTTGGCAGGCCCTCTCCCCAACCCACACCCACCCTCTCGTGTCCCACCTCCCCACCCCCCTTCATCCCATACTTACCTCCGGAGGTCTGGCGCCACAAACTTCGGTGGAGTGGAAACACGTCTGCACTCTTCAAAGCCGACCGTGAACTGAAGAAATGCTGGTACGCTGTATAATGGCATCAGTGGGGGAGGTTTCAACTTAAAAGGGATATCTCGGACATTTTTTTGACTTTTGACTCCAAATTTTCAACATGGGTTTCTTGGGTCCCCACCTCACAAAATCAGTCACTGTCATTTTGTTATTCAGCCCTGAAAGTTGATTTTGTGGTCAGCACTCAGAATCACCTTTCGGGACTGATCAATGAAATGACTGCCAATGCTCATGAGGTGGGCTCGCATAAAGCCTAAGTTGCCCATTTGGTGAAAAAATTCCAAAAAATGACTATGTTACAAGCGTGCATTGCACAGTTTCCACGCATGCTTGTAACTTCAAGAATTCTTCATATTTTCACTCCAGATTTTCAACATTGCCATTTTTTCACACCTCCTTGTGAACAGTACAGCTGTCATTTTTCATATCCTGCCTGAAATGTGTTTTTGCACATCTGGCATGCAATGGCACGGTCACTGTGGGAAATCAATGTTCGGGACTGATTCAGAAAATTACAGTAATACTGTTCATGAGCAGAGGTCCCAAAATGCTTATGTTGAAGATTTGGTTAAAAAAATCCTCAAAATAATTGCGTTACGGGTGTCTGTTGACCGCTTTCTATGCAGGCTCGTGACTTCACCAATTTTCCAGATTTTCAACATTACCATTTTTTTTACACCTCCTCATGAACAGTACAGCTGTAATTTTTCACGTCCTGACTAACATGCGTTTTTGCACCTGTGGCACCAAATGGCACAGTCGCTGTGCAAAATCACCTTCCGGCCATCAAACTGATAGAGCCACTGTTCATAAGGTATGGTCACAAAAAGCCCATGTTGAAAATGTAGAGTGAAAATAACCAACAAATGCCTGGGGCGTTAGGGTTTCCAACTGTAACACCCCACCCTGTAGAGATTGACAGGCGTCAAGGGTGTGACTGGGGATTTTTGGCTGTAATGCTCACGCCAATACACCCCCAGCCTGCAGCCACTGACAGGCATCAAGGTATGCCTTGGGCTCATCAGTCCCAAAGTTCACCCCATTCTCCTATAGTGCACCCATCTCAGTGTATTTCCTTATGGAATGGGGTGAGCGTAAGGCCTGATGACCCCAAGGCACAACGTGACACATGTTGGTGTCTGCAGGGTAGGGTGAGGTGAAATGGCATGAGCGTTACGGCTGATGACCCAAAGGCACACCCCAGTGCCTGTCAGCCTCTGCAGGGTACGGTGGGGTTGGCGTCAGTTCCATACTTCACTGCCATTCCTATTATGCATCTCTCTAACTCCTGCACTACCAGTGCCAACACCAGCAAGACAACATTTGGCATTGACAAATGCTTGTTGTTTTGGGGATGCAGTATCCATAATCAGCTTAGCATCTATTCCAACCTTCGGGCAGAGGGTACATTTAGGAGCAACATCTAATGTATGATTGTTCTATTACAGATATTTCTATATACAGATCACTGTTCCCATTATGATTAGGTATGACAAATTAAGCAAGTGTATCCAAACAGCCCCAGATAGGATAATGTGTTAACAAGACCTTTGTTATTTATCTTCATTCCCCTTTACACACATGTTGACACAACAGTCCACTGTACCAAAATCCCTAAAGCAGAACTATGCAAGACATCAGGGACTCAGGAATCAAATAAATATACCTTGCTTTGACTGCTCAGTGTGTGAGATAACATTCAGCGGAGAAGGTAAGTAATGCAAATATTTTTCTATATGATAAATTATTTCCTTGATAAATGCAGTGGTGCAGGCAGGAGTTCTCCTCCAGTGCTGGGGTGGACATGCCGTTTATGTGCAATATTGTTTTAGTCAATGAGCTGTTTGGGGGTAGTAATGCCATAACCACTCAGAAGCTAGTCTTGCTTGCATCTCATGTAATACACATGAATGGAGTAATATAAAATGCAGTTTGGGGTTACAATGATTCAGTTGCCATTGTTATTAGCAGGGGTTCTAGCCAGTTTTAAGCACTAGAGAACCCTGCTGTTTGCTGCGGACCATGTGTTCATGGGGGCCCCATCAATCTGTCTCATGAGTTTTAAATTTTATTATTATTATTGTCCTGTAAAAACAGCAATAAAGGGCTACTCCTTCTGAAGTGATGTCATGCAGTCATGAAATTTCTAAATAAGGTATTACCCAGCCAGTCAGAGGCAGTAGGGCAGAAATGGATGTGGTAGGTAGGACAGGGACTAATATTGCAGTCTCCTTCTAAAAATCGTACACGTCACTGAATGTACCGAAAATAAAATGCTGTGCATCTGGGCTGCAATGAAATGCATGTGGCCAAGGTCAATTATTTGGGGGAGGTCCCATGGTTTGACTAATCCCACTGGGGGCCCCTAAAACTCTATTTTTTTTTAAGTTGTTTAACCAGGAGTAGCACACTAAGATGACAGCTTTTTTACAGGTGCGACCTGGGGGCACAGGGAAGTTAAATAACTTATTCAGGGTGACACAGTATGCAAGCAGAAGCTGTGGGACTCAAACCCAGCTCTGGTCTGTTAGATATCACCAGATTTGCAGCTCAGAGCCTTAAACCACTGCGTTATACTGCCTCCAATAAATAGCCAGTTCTGGGGCAGAAATTACAAAAAAAATTATCTGTTGTGGGAAGAGGAATGCAAAAAAAAGAAAATAAATTTGGTATTACACCTCAGGATCGGGTATTCCATCTATCTGACAGAGCAGTGCTATACACAAAGCTGCAGAGTGGTAGCAGTATAGAGCGATACACCTCAAAGTGTGAGAAAAATGATATTCTGTCAGAAAAACTGGTGTAGACGATGTAATTTGCATGCTCATTTAAGAAGTATGGGGATGCACTGAATAGTGTTTGTTTCTGATGATCAGCACACACCTGTAGCACCCTTAACATTTTTTTTAAATGGACATGGAATGTGATTAAACCTCAATGGATGAGCCAGGGTTGAGCTTGCTATGTCCTTATTAACATTATTTTTCATTAGATGCAATATAATATAGTCCTAATTAAATATGCTTGTATACTCTGCTTTGTTTCTCAGTTCTTTGAATAAAGAGAAGACACTGTTTAAAAGCTCTATCTTCATCTGATTGGCCGGGTTATACTTTGATGCCCCATATTGCTATTTTAACAAGACAATAATTAGGAAACAAAATCTGTAAACTAATGAGGTACTCTGGTTGGCTCTGGCTGTGGGAACTCGCCCATGAGCAAAAGGTCTCAAGCAACCGCAGGCTTTGATGGTGCCTACAGTCACCTGGGAAAGTGCTGTATAATATCAAATTCCTTTAATTTCATTTCTTCCTAATTGGGAGGGGGGGGGACATTTTACAGCTCTCCAAGACGCTTAGCTGATGGTTGTTTCAAAAGAATATAAACTACTCTTTCTCATCCTATGAAAGAAGTTTGAAAGTGAGGAGCAATATTTTAAAAACAGCCTGCAAGATCTAGCCTACTCCAAAATCCCATTTTTGCAATAGGGTGGACACCCCGGAGGGGGTGGAAGACATGAGGAGGGACCTCTGGATGATCGAGGAGTGGGCCTGGAAATGTCAGCTGAGGTTTAATGCCAAGAAGTGTGCTGCGATGCACCTAGGGAGGAAAAACACAAAAGCGGGGTACACGTTGGGTGGGAGGAAATCAAAGAATCAGAACAAGCAAGGGATCTGGGGATCATAGTCTCCTCAAACTTTAAGGTAGATTTCCGGTGTAGTAGGGTGGCAGGAAGGGCCAGTGGAATGCTGGCATGCATAGGCAGGGGCATTACTAGCAGAAGGAGGGAGGTTATAATGCCCCTCTACAAAGCCATGGTGAAGCCGCAGTTAGAGTATGGGGTTCAGTTCTGGAGACCACACCTCTGCAAGGATATAGATGTATTGGAGAGGGTTCAGAGAAGGGCAACAAAGATGGTGCAGGGTATGCAGGAGAAGACATGTGCAGAGGTGTAAGGAGCTGAATCTGTACACGCTGGAAATGAGGGAATGTGGGACATGATTGAAACCTTTAAATATGTAAAGGGGCTCAATAAAGTAGGTGAAAGGGGGCAGCTGAGGAGAAAGGAGGGAGCCATAACTAGAGGGCACAGTCTCAGATTGCAAGGAAATAGGTTCAGGGGCAATGTGAGGGGGCACTTCTTCACAGAGAGGGTGGTAGAGCCCTGGAACAGACTGCCGGATGGAGTGGTGGGCACTGAGATGGTGGAGGAATTTAAGAGGGCATGGGACAGACATTTGGGATTGGGTAGTGGGGGGAGGGTGGGGGCAGGTGAGGAGGGGGGTATGTGAAAGGGGAGGGTTGGGCAGACTAGATGGGCTAGAAGGGTCCTTTTCTGCTGTCAGAGTTCTATGATTCTATGATTGCTCTTTCAATGAGAGTTATGTAGCATGCCTCAGTCCTACAACAGCTGCCTCCTCCAGATAATCTCACAGAGGATACTGCCCCAAGCTCAGTACATTTCTTTACTTATTCTTTTTTTTTAACTATTTTTATTTATCTCCTTGCTTTCTCTGGCAGCCCCCTTCAGATGGACCCCCAGCCTCATCACCTGGCTCCCCCGGGACTTACTTTCACCACAGTCCTCTGCCACCCGAGGTTGTGCCTGGCCACAAGTGCAGCACCTGCAAGGGGTTGGTCTCTCATCCTGCCACATGAAGGGGTTTTTCCTCCACTTTTCTCCCCAGGCCCAGGTTGCAATGGGTGCAAAGTCTGAGCTCCATCTCTGCAGAGATGGCGCCAGTGCCCCGTATGTGGGATCCCCCTTGTGTTGTGGTGTGCAAGTGCTACAACCCAGTGCAGGCAAGCAGCATGCCACAGCATATCCCCAACCAAGGAAGGAGAGTTGTCCTGGGGCACTCCATCTTTCTTCTCCCCACTGGCCCCCGAGCTACCTGAGTCCCTTCCCGACCCTGGCTTGCTGGCATAGCGTGAGGTGTGGCATCCAGACCCTCAACCTTCAGCGCCACTGGGTTGGCTATGTCTTTGCTTATTCTCACAGATTTAGTTGTAGAAGATCCCAAGCCCAAACTCTGACAAAACTATTGTTTGAAATCTGGGTTTGAAAAGAAAAGGCGCTGCCTTAATGTGCTGTAAATGTGATAAACCGCCATCTTTACATTCACTAGCCTCCATGTGCTCCCAAATTACCCCCACTCTGTTTTATTCTGTGCTTGCAAATTGAAGCCTAATGAACCTGCCTGTATTACATCATGGAGACATGTTACCAAACTATGTTGTAATTATGATCAGTGAGCTGTAGGCATGCTTGTATGGAACTGAATTTATTGCGTAGTAAAAGGCCCAGTAAAACAAGCATTTGTCAAGGCCGGATGTTTGCCATGGGGGTGTGTGTGTGTGTGTGTGTGTGTGTGTGGGTGTGGGGGGGAGAGGGTGGTCCTGGCTGTCCATTCCTGTACTGTCAACTGTGTGACCACATGTGGATCTTCATGGACAGGGTTGAAAGTGGCACTAGTCCACTAGCCAGATGTTGTTAGATTTTCTTTTTGGGATAGTCAAAAATCTTTTTAAGTAGCCTGGAGGGCTTGCACTGGAAAGGTAATATTTCAATAAGCAGATCAGCTGGGCCAGTGGAAAAGTCTGTGGGGCTTGTGGATTTTGCAAGTCACTACCCTGTTGGCTAGTAGCTACAAAACTTAATCTGAACCCTGCATGGATCAGCCCTTTTGTTTTACTCTATTTATTCTCCCCTAGCCGGCTATTGGTAAGGACCCAGTCTAAAAGGGAATGATTGCCAGATGTAATATTGAGCCTGGTGGGTTCAGTTATTAATTGAGATAGGTGGGCTTCAGATATAGAGATGAGAGTGGTACCAGCTCCTGATCCCAATCAACTGCTATTGAAATCCCCACATAACACCAAGTCGGGGGGGAGGCTGGACAAAGAGGAAATAAAGAAGGGGAGAGAGACAGATGGGGGTGGGAGGATTTGGGGGGAGTTAGACACCGTCTATGGTAAGTTTCTTTATTTAGCCCAGGGTGATTTGTACATAAACAAACATGTGACGAGAGGTTGAGGTAAACAAACATGTGACAAGAGGTTGAGGTAACTGAACATGTATACCCTGGAAGACAGATGGGCGAGGAGGATATGATCGAAACCTTCAAGTACCTTAAGGGCATAAACAGGGTTGGTACAGATGGCATCTTTAACTTAAGAAAGGAGGGTATAACAAGGGGACATAACCTTAAAAATTGAGGGGTAGATTCAAGAAGGAAATGAGGCACTGCTTCACTAAAAGGGCGGTGAAGCAGTGGAATCAGCTATGGGAGGAGATGGTGGCAGCAAAGATGGTGGTCAGTTTCAAGAGGGGAAGGGATAGGGTGCTGAAGATGATTAGGACTGAAGGGGGCTCTACTGGGAAGGGGTTAGGAGAGCAGAATGGGAAGGTGATCGATAACTGCAGGTGGAGTTAAAGAGGGGGCAGCTCCAAGGACGTAACTGAGCCGCACACTCAAGCAGACTCAATAGACCATTACGGCCTTTTTCCACTGGCAGTTTCTTATGTTTGTCTGCAAATTCGGACAATGTAGCATTCACCTTGCTGCATCATAAACATTCTAGTGCTGTGTCCATCACAGCATAATGATTGCAGGAGCCCCAATACAAACAAAAAAAAGGTAATGGATAAGAATTAAATGTGCTGTTAAAATACACACAGACGCAAAACCAACAACCACAAAGAGTATATATAACATGCGATGCAACAAAAGTGACGTGCATCTGTCATGCCCTTATGAAATTGCAGTTGGGGAAACATGACTGCCCCAGTGGAGATGTGGAACCTTGGCGAAAACTGGCTGACAGGTAGATGCTGTTGTATGACGGGGCTGTATGGTAAGGGACAATTCAGAAAATTAACCGGAACCAAAAAAAATAACAAACACACAACATCATTGTGCATGCCTGATGCACCCTGTCGACAACAGGAAACCACAAAACATCAACTTGTCATACCGATTCCTGCATCACGACATGCGGTCACCAAGATGATGGCACAAAAATGGACATCACAACCAATATGACAGGGATTTGGAGTGCACTGTTATCTGTATACATATGTATACCCTCTCTCTACGACCTGTCATGATCCCTATAAGCAGGTCCACTATACAGCTTACAGCTGTCTCCCATCAAGTGGTGTGGACGGCTGATGTATCTGGGGACCAGGTGGCAGAGAACTGCCAGCTATGGGAGAATAAATAGAATAAAAAAAGAGAAATCCCTTCTTAAGCTGATCCACGCAGGGGTTGAAATTAAAGAGCTAGTGTACTACCTAAAACTAATATTAGCTTTTAAAAGCAACTAGCTATTGCCTTTTATATCTGAGATACGTTTCCTTTTCCCTTTGTTTAATTAGAAGATTGTTTACCTGATGTTAGTAGGTGTGATATGTGAAACAGCTCTTAGCCTGGCAGTTGACGTATCTGGTTCTACTCTCCCCCATTACTTCTGCAGCAGACAGCATTGTTACCTCACTGACTGTGACATCACTGTTGCTTAGGAACAGCCATAAAATGACTGTCAGGTCATTCACTTGTGATGTCGCTTTCAGTGAGATCACCATGCTGATGATGTAGTGGGGGGTGATGCTGACAGATAAGTCAGTTGACAGTCAGCTGTTCCACACATCCAGCACAATTTTATCACATAGAAGACTTTCTAATGAGCAAAGGAAAAAAAGAAAAAATGGTTCAGAAATGAAAAGTTACAACTGAATACTTCTTAAATGTGTATAATTTTCCTGTCTGTCTGCTTTGGCTTGACTATCTCTTTAAGTTTTGTAGCCACTAGCCAGCAGGGCTGGTGACTTAGAAAATCCATTGGCCTCACAGACATTTCTGCTGGCCCAGTTGATGTACTTACTGAAATATTACCTTTTCTAGCACAAGCCCTCATGGCTACTTAAAAAGATTTTTGACTAGCCCAAAAGAAAAACAGGATATTTTTAAATGAACAGTCCACTTCAAACCTCCACTGTAAAAAAAAATAACTTGACTCCTCCAGCTTGAAGTTCATAAATATTCTTACAAATATAAATACATAGCATGAATGTTACTGAGGCATGTAAAAACAGAAAGGTTGCAAGGATAATCATCTTTACCAGGTGAGTAAATACCATTTGCCAAAAGAGAAAGAGAGAAACAAAAACATGCATACACACATTACTTTTAACAGCTGGTGTCTGAAACAGCACAAGGCTCTGGATGCTTTGAATTCCTAAACCTGGTTGATAAGGAGAGGTCAGCATACTGTGCAGCTACATCACAGGGACAACAAACCCACGATTGGAGCAGCTTTTTTGTTTTGAAATCCATGCAGTTTCCACCCACCAAGCTAAAACTCTGTCATAATTACACTGGCTGATAATTGGTCTGCTACAAACTTGCTCATTAAACACTGCCCTGCATTGGAGTGACAGTATCACGCCCCTCAAAAGTCACTATGATAGGAAGATGTTTGCTTGCTGCATGCAAGCATGCATGGCAAACATAACGAAATGAAACACAAGCAGCCCTACATTAAAAAACTAATGCGAGCCGGCCTGGTGGCGTAGAGGGCTGAGGCACTGCTGCGTTACCGCGACCCTCGCCGGTGACCTGGGTTCGGAAATGGACTTGGGGCGCCAGGGGGACGGGGAGGAGATGGATCGAGCATCCAGAGGACTGCTCTTCTCTCCTTTCCTGGGGTGGGTTAGGGGAGTGCGTCGCTCTGCAGTGACCCCCGGTGGAGACCGGGGAGTAACGCAGTAGCATGCAAGGAGGGAACACTACCAGAAAAATGGAAACTGGCTCTGCACTCGACTGGATGATGGCTGCCTGGCGGTCCAATGCCGTCAATGTCCCGGGAGCCTCCATCCCTCAGCAGTACCCCAGGGCTTGCCTGCTCCACAGGTGCCTCGCCCCTCGGAGGAGGGGGGGTCCGCCCGGCGAAGGATTACGTCCGGGTTAGTCTGGGGATGACTGCATATGTGAGGGATGGGGCACGGGAACAGGACAGATCGGAGGTGCCTTGGCACAGCCTGAAGAAGTGGCCGAGAGCAGTAGCATGGGGGGGGAGAGATTACACAAAACTGAGTCAACAAAGAAGATCAAACAAACATGTTTAATTGTGGTATCCAAAGCAATTGCTGAATTCTCCTTTCCAAACAAGGATTGTAGGGAAACAAACTCAAAGACACTGTAGTCTATTTGAAATTAGTAACATTATTTTTTATCTGTAGGCACATCTGTTCAGCTGTCAGTAGGGAATTAATATCAAAGTTGTTTGTTATCAACTACATTTCCTAGAAAGTAAGTGGATTGCATTTTTATTTTTAAAATTACCTACTTCCAATCATTTTAATCCAGTCACCTAGGCAATCCCAGGTGTTTTTGGTCCTCCATTAATGCCTTGCTCTACCCCCCTACCAAGCAGTCATCCCTCCCAAACACACAACAAAGCTCCCTCACTGACCTTACTAACATTACAAATACACTTAATGCACATTTCTTAAACCTTAGCAGCTACCTGGTTAAGCCCCCCTCCACTCCTTGCCCTATCCTCCACCTTCCTCTCCTACTAGCCCCCATTTTATTTTAAGACCATTTCTCCTCCTGGGACACTTAAGCTCCTCCTCCTCAGCCTACCATCTTGAGGGAGTGCTGGGTGTGATGGTCTATCCCTCCGCTTCTTAAAACTAGTGGCCAAGGACATTGCTTATCTGCTCACCTTCATCTTTAAACTCTCCCTTACTACAGCCACTGTCCCTTCTGTCTGGAGCAGGCCAAAAGTTCCCCCCATTCATAAATCAGGTGACCCTAGTCTTATGGACAACCACTACCTCGTCTCCATTCTGCCTCATCTTGGTAAGCTCCTAGAGAAGGCAATAAACTACCAAACTACAGAGCACATCTCCAAATATATATCTCCTTTGCCCTGAACAACATGGTTTCCAGATGGGGCACAGCATTACCATGGCCCTTGCCCTCTTAACCGACTATGTGCTGAGGAATATGGATGAAGGATAGCTAACTGGTGCAGTGTTTGTAGATCTGTCCAAGACATTTGACCTTGTAAACTACAACATCCTGATAGTAAAACTTGATGCTCTTGGTTTCTTCCCTTCCTCCACCACCTGGCTCACTAACTACCTCTCTGGTAGAACACAGGTGGTCTGACTTGGTGATGCCACCTCCCCCCTCTTGCCTGTCTCTGTGGGTACACCCAAGGGATCTGTTCCTGTCCCCCTCCTCTTTTCCCTCTTCATTAACTCTTCCCCATTGGAGGGCCCATCCTGTAAATCACTCCTCTATGCCAATAACTTAATATTATACCACAGTGACCCTTCCCCCTCCTCACTATCCGCCTCTCTTACCATTGATTTCTGCAAGGCACATTGTTGGTTCTCCACCAACAAACTGTTGGTCAATGATACCAAAGCAAAGGTCATGCTTTTCAGTTCCAAACCAAAACTTTCCTCTCTTGCCCACAACAGCGACCTTCTCACTGCCATATCCCCATATGGATCTCCCCTTGATACTGTTCCCACCTTCAAGTATCTGGGGGTAATCCTGGACCTGTCCTTAACCTACAATGACCACACTGCCTCTCTGATCAGGCATATCAACCAGAGGATAGGGCTCTGCTCTCGCCTAGTCAACCAGCTGTCCTCCCCCTCCTTGACTGTGGCTGCCCGGTGTACTCCCTCACCTCCATTACCAACCTGAACCACCTGGACACTACCTACAATCGTATGTGCCACCTTGCCCCCCCATGCCCCTGTCCTCACTCATCACTGCTTTCTTAACCAGTCCCTTAACTGGCTCTCTCCACAAGCATGGCACTCTTATCTACTGCTCCAGACCATTGCTGATACTTTGCACAACCTCTTCCTACTCTTCACTATCCATTCTTATCCGGCCCAAAACCTATTGCCGCAATCTACATCAGTCTTCCCACCACCAACTAGAATATCTTAACATAACTATGAGGATGGGCCTAAGAACCTTCTCCTCAGCCAGACTCTCACTATGGAATGACCTCCCCTCCTTCCTACGTTCCCTGGACCCACCTCTAAATCTGAATTCTCTATTAAGAATGCACTTTCTGTTCTCCTCAACCTGAGTCTGCCTGCAGGTCGCTAACACAGGTGCACCTCCCTTGCAGCCCACCCTTACCTCCCTCCCCATCTAGTGCTCGGCTCTCCTCTCCCACCCTGGATACTGGCTCACAGATCATTCTTTCTATCTTGTAATATGGCTTTGTTTTTATGTCTAAGTGTTTTCTGTTATACTCTGTGTACCTCCAGGTACTTTATTGGCTCTGCTGATGGTTAACATTCCTATTGTTGAATGATAAAGCAACTTTTATATAACTTGGTATGCTCAACTATTGATGTATCTGGTATTGTTTATCTTGTATTTTCTCTGTTTAGCTTGGCCTACACTGATTCCTTGTTATGTTCCCTATATGATCTACACTGTTCTCATTCTTTGTTATGTCATGCTGTTTGTGCCAGTTTCTGGTCCGGGCCGTGCCGTGCCTGAAAAAGGTCTTTGAATCAATGCACCAACCCAGTTATCAAATGAATAAATCAAATTATATATAAATTCAGGGCAGAGGTATAATTTTTTATGGAAAATACTGCCTGCCATTTCTGCTGCAGCATGTGTATCTGGAATCTACATATATGCAACCTGGCTTGGGGGGGGTGCTCAGAGACCAGAGTTCATGTGCTCAACCCAGGGGCTTGATTTTCATAGCAACAAAATGCACACATATGGCAGAAACAGTGTGCAAAGGAGGGCTTCCCTTGCACACCCACAAGTTTTTCTGCATGCACATAATTTTCATATACAAAGCCATTTTGCAACCAGTTCCACATTTCACAGCAGACTGCAGACATTTTCCATGTGCAGCTGTGCAGAAATTCTATGCCTGATATTACCAGGTGTAACATTCCTTCACAGCTGTGCCTGCTGCCTCTGTGCAAGAAGTGCCAAAAATAGAATTTCCACCTATGCGAAGATTTGTTTCTCTGCAGAGGCAAGTTGCATTATAGGACAAAGTCCCTGGCTATGTTAAGCCCTTTGAAAACTGGACCCCCGAATCGCTCACTGTGACAAGCTGCAGTTCAAATGTGTGATGGAGCTCAGGCACTTAGTGTACGCTGCCCAGCATCCCCATAAAAACATAAAAGGCAAAGCTGCCCAGTAGCATGCCTTTAGAGCTACTGCCTGCTATGCTGGTGACCCAGGTTCAGGAACAGACTCGGGTCATTCGGGGGGCTGGCCGGAGAGGGTGGATTGAGCCTCCCTTAGACAGCACTCCTCCCTCAGGGAGGGGGTGATCATATTCTGCTAGTTGGCTACCACTCAGAGGAATCTGAGTATTAGCTCAGCAGGACCGCATGGGAAGGGATCCATCACGCAGATGTCGGGGGTGTTTCCATGTAGCCATGGCACGCACATTGTATCACTGCACACATGTGGCCCCAAGGGAAAAAATGGAGGAGAAACAACTCCAACAGTAGCTAGATGATGGTTCTGTCCTCCACAAGCATCACTCCAGTGACTGGGCACCTTTGACCATGGCTACCCCCTGCAAAATCCACATCGGTGACTGGGTACCTCCAGCTGTGGCTGGATGATGGCTGCCTCCCCCACAGTCCCCACACCAGTGACTGGGCACCTCCATGATAATGACCCTCTCCCCCGCAGTCCCCACACAGGTGAGTGGGCACCTTCATCCAAGTCCTATTGCAGAGGACATCATAGCGAAAGTAAGACCAACAGATGTGGCCAACCTGGTGGCACTGAGGGTTGAGGCGCTGGACGCCACACCTCGTGCCATGCTGTTGACCTGGGTTCAGGAACGAGCCTGGGCCACCAAGGGTCGGCAGGGGAGAGGAAGGATTGAGCATCCGGAGGATAGCTCTCCTTCCTCGGGGGGATCCAGGGACTATGCCCGGCACCGCAGTGACCTCTGGTGGAGAGCGGAGGTACAGCAATGCTGGTAGGGCTTGGTTAGAGGACTGTGGAGCCACAACAAGATGTTCCCTAGTGTCACTGCACGTCACGGCTCCGCCCGGGGGGGGGCAGGGGTGAGGGTGTAACGAGGAGAAAAAACAGAAAAACCTTCACCTCCTGATAGGTGACAGAGGGTATGGAGGGGTCAGTCCACCACATCCAGAGTCAGGCCTCCTCTCGCCACCTGTGTTGTCCACCAGACTGGATTTATAGATAGAGTACCAGGAGGAGTGTATCTGGCAGTCCTGCCTTGGAGGACTCAGAGCCGGGGGGCCGGGCGGTAGCAACGGTGGACAGAAGGGGTGAGAGGGGCTTCAGACGGTTGGGATAAGGACCAAGGACCCTGTGTGACCACTCCTGAAAAAGTTCAGGTGAGTGGAGCAAGAAAGAAATATTAAAAAAAAAAAAGACCAACAGATGTGGAGTGATGGGCTGGGAGGGAGCGGTCCAGATGGGGGCAGGTCAACCAAACATGGAGAATAATAGAAGACTAAAAAACTATATATAAAAGGCAAGAAATAAGGACCACAAAGGTGCTTCTAGGAGGCCACAAATGGTCAAAGACAAGCAAAAGAAAAAAATCCAGTGCACAACAGTGGAAAATGCAAGTGTATTTATTTAATTCAACATGCAGCACTCATCAGCATGAATATGAACAAGGTCCCTAATGTTTTGCACCCAAGCTAGGTTTCCACAGGGCAAAACATCTGGATGTATTGCCTGCATCTGTGTTGAAAGGTGCTCTGTATTACACTAAGTACATGCATTGCCATCTGAGTGAGCTATTTGTTTGCCCAGAATCTCCACTCCACTGGACAATTACAAAGGGGCATTGGCACTGGCATAGGTGCTGACTGAAAATATCAACTCACCAGCAATCCAGGCCAGAGTAAGAGTGTGCCTGTACAAATTTTGGATTGCTAGAGTGGGGGATAGAAAAACTGGGGATAAAAGAAAATCTGACCATGTCATGCGTTTGTCTCTTGCTGATTTACACAGTAAGCTGCAAGCTTGTCTCTGTGAAAGAAGGATTGAAACATCATCAGTTTTGGTCCCACTCATGAAACTTGGGCTTTTACCCAGTACTGACACTGTAACGTAGCCTGAGGGGGTGCTGTACTGTTTAGGGCCCTGTCCTCCAAATGTCACTTTTAACTGTAGTCCCTTCTGCCCATCTCTGCAGACTGTCCAGGTGGAAGTGAAAGACCCCATGGCACCTGTTGTAACAGCAGATTTTCCCCAGTATCCTGGCCAATATTTCCCCTGTTAATAACTCGGAGGCTGATTTTCAGCCATTTGGGGACTAAGTGCCACTCCACAGCCACCGCTGCATGATGAAATCTCCGCACCTGGATAGAGTCCTATTTTCAGCCTGTGCTATGCACGAGGGGCAGGGGTAGCTGCAGGAGATGTTACACCTGTCACCAGCAGGCGTAACATTTTGGCACAGCTGTACTGAAAAATGGCTGCATGCTACCAGAAACTAGGAGACTGTAAGTAAACAGGCTAAGGGTGGGAGGGTATTGGGGTGGGGGACCAGCCACGAGCGGCTGTGGGGACAAGCCTAGCTTCTGCCCTATGACCCAGTATATGCAGTCCCCACTTTAATTATTTACTACGCTTCACAGCAAGCAGCACAATACAGTGGTTACTACTGTGCTAATTTGGCTCCGGAGCTGGAGATTCAACTTAATATCAGACCCGATCCTGAGTGAAGCCGACGGGGTAGACAGAAATTGCGTCAAGTTTAAATAAAAAGAAGTTGTCCAAAGCTGTGCGTTTCCTGCAGTCTGCGTACCTTTTTGCAGATCCTTGACCCCCCCATGCAGCTGCGAGGGCAGAAGCCCTGTGGAATAGGGACAGAGGAGCTGTGGAGAAAAAATAGGTAGGTGAAGAGTTATGTCACACAGTGGGCAGTAACTGGGGGGGTGGGCAAGCTACAGGGGTCAGGTAACAGGAGTAATGGGAGAGGGATAGAGAACGGGGGGAGGGAGAGCTGAACTTATGAGGGGTGAGTGCGGGGGGGATGACCACGTCTTGAGGAACAGAGGCTGTAGTCAGATAAAGGAAGCATTCGGGGGCCACAATGGTCAGGGAGTGGAGTGAAAGTAAGATAGCAGTGGAAGGAGGGAGACCAGGGTAAGACACGGAGAGGGGACAAAAATGGGAGTTTCAGCTCCGAGCACAGGCTGAAACTGCATTAACTCAGAGTAGGGACAAGGACAGGATTTAGCCTTAGAACAGGGACAGAGACAGGGTTTTAATTCGGTGCAGGTACTGCAGAGGAGTATAAAGACAGAGGCAGGATTTTAGGAAACAGTGGTCAGGCACAGTCAGTAGCAAGCAAATAGTTACAGAATTCATCCAGTAAACAAAACATGCAGTGAACTCCTAACTATAAACTTCAACTATATGATAATCTCGGCTCCACAGGCAGAGGGAGTGCTTAGCATTAGGCATTAAAAATGTGGCAGAATTAAATAATAAACTTAATGCACAGAGTTCAGATTGGTATAGCAGTTGGCAACCAGCAGAAAACTACTGCGCCATATGAGGCGATAGCCATTAGAGGGCACTGGAAAAAAAAGTGCCAAGATTAAACAATTAAATCTGTGTGCACTGGAGAGCAGCCTCTGGTATCATATGCCTAAAAAACCTAGAGTCCCACTGGATCAAGCCTAGCTCCTGCCCTGTGACCCAGTATATGCAGTCCCCACTTTAATTATTTACTACACTTCACAGCAAGCAGCACAATACAGTGGTTACTACTGTGCTAATTCGGCTCCGGAGCTGGAGATTCAACTTAATATCAGACCTGATCCTGAGTGAAGCCGACAGGGTAGACAGAAATGGTGCCAGGTTTAAATAAAAAGAAGTTGTCCAATGCTGTGCTTTTCCCACAGTGTGTGTACCTTTTTGCAGATCCTTGACGCCCCATGCGCATGCGAGGGCAGAAGCCCTGTGTAATAGGGATGGAGGAGCTTTTTGCAGATCCTTGACTATATACAAATTATACTACTTAGTCTCCACTACATGGTACAGCTAAGAATCACTATAGGAATTAATGAAATTTGTTTGAGGAGGCACCAGATTGGCCAGATGATTATAGATAGCTTTCTACACCCATGCATGTTGTCAGTCGTGGCCATCTACAG